>JAWWEE010000069.1:3999288-4028927 GCA_035221455.1 Xenops minutus | reverse complement strand
CAGGGGCTGTGCAGAGGGGCTGGGGGTGAGCCAGGGGAATGTGGGGTCACTGGGGAGCAGGGGCTGTGCAGAGGGGCTGGGGGTGAGCCAGGGGAATGGGGGGTCACTGGGGAGCAGGGGCTGTGCAGAGGGAGGATGGGTGAGCCAGGGGGTCTGGGGGTGTCACTGGGGAGCAGAGGCTGTGCAGGGGGGCTGGGGATTCAGCAGCACAGCAGCCTGGCTCCAGCAGGACTAACTCGAGTGTCTCTGTTCCCTGCCAGGTGGCTGCGCTCGACCTGGACAACGTTTACATGAAGTACATGGTGGTGGTGGCCCTGATCGTGCTGGGGCACTTGGTGGTACGACGCTTCTTCAGGCTCTGACGGGGGGCAGGGGCTGGGGGGTCCAGCCAAGCACTCTCTCAGTTCTCTGCTCTGCATGGACATCTCCCAAGAGGAGGATTCATGGAGCCTCCGAGAGAGAACGTGGCATGGACCCCCTCCCACTGCAGAGCCCAGGGTCTCTGCATCCCCAGGAGCCATGGAGAGAAGTGGGGGGTTCCACTTTGTTGTCTTTTTGAAGCCTCAACAAGCTGCTGGGGATGGGGTCTGACTGTGATGGGGCATTGCTGAGACCCCCAGGTCCTCTGGAGGAACAGAGGTGTGTTGATGATGCCTGTGCGTGCGTGTGTGTGTGTGTGTGTGTGTGTGTGTGTGCAACTGTAGGGTCCTGTCCTCTCCTCGGGCAGGTGCAGAGACCCCCTGTTCCTGACAGCTCCAGCCCAGACCCTTCCTGTGTTTGAGGGGGGATTGCAGCCCTGGCTGCTACAGCTGTCTGTAAGCCCACATGGGGCTGCTTCACCTTCCCCCTGCTCCTGAGCCCAGAATTTGAGCCTTCTCCAGCTGTTTAACAGACATCCCAACCCCTTTTTTATAGGAACTCTCCACCTGCCCATCCTCTGGCAGGTGTTCCCAGCCTGGGCTCGGAGCCCTGCAGCTCCCCAGGGCTCAGGGGTGCAGGGTTGGGGTGCAGGGTTGGGGTGCAGCCTCACAGCACCCCGGGAGCTCAGGGGCTCTGTGGCAGCTCACCTGGGAAGCACCAGCAGGTTTCCAAACACTAAAACCTGTGGCTGCTCTGTGGTGGGGACTCTTCCCTGCCCACCCACCCACCAGTAGACTCAGAGGCTGCCCAGTGGTGAGCAGCTGGCATCCCTGGGTGCCAGGGGGAGGTACGAGGGCTGCATCCCATCCCTGGACCAGCTCTGTGCTGTGACCTTGCTGCCCCCAGGGCAGGGCAGTGACTTGATCTTGTTCCCTTCCTGATGATGCTTGAGTGGGACTTCTGGGGAGGGAGGGAAGCTCCTGTCCCCCATCCCAAAGCTTCCTGACTTTTGCAAAATAGGGAGTTTAAGCTGGTTACTCCATGTCCTGCCTGAGCTCAGAGGCAGGACACCTCCCTGCTCTCCCTGACACCTCCCTCCTCTCCCCTTGCAGCTGCCCAGGCAGAACCAGCCTTAATTTTTTAACACTCAATCCCTCCTGTTCCTGTCTCTTTTTAACTGAATAGCAAATTTTTTAACCTGTTTCTGTATAAAGGTCCTTCTGAGCTTATCATTTTACCCCTGTTCCTGCAGTATCCCTTTCCCTAGTGGGAATGCTCTGGACCACGCTTAATAGAAAGGCATTACAATATTTACTGTGTTATTCTTCTTTCTCTCTCTCTGTTTTGATGCCTGCCCTGTGCAGGGCAGCACAGCTCCCCCGTGTCAGTACTGACAGCCCCACCTGGCTCACTTGTCCCCTCACAAGTGCATTTCTTCACATTTATCCACACACAACTTCATTTCCCATCGTGCCACCCCTTCTCTCAGCTTGAGACTTCCTCAAGTTCAAGACTCTTCTCTGCTGTGAACCAGTCTAACCAGTATGATCTGCAGTTCCCACCCTCCTCCTTACCTCCTTTTTGGGTGCAAACACCACCAGATGGAGCCTTTTTGCCATGATGAAAATGAACTACTAATCGTTATTTCCATTTTCTCTTAATCAGCTATTCTACCGGCAAATCATTGTCCTCCAGGCTGGTTGTCTGCTTGGGTTGTGTCTCCAGAAGGACTTTTTGGAGGTCCTTGGGAAAAAACCCAGCACATCAGTTTTTATTCACTACTTCAGACACACTCCTGGAACTCTAACAGATTGGGGAGCTTTTGCTGCTCATAATTTATTCTCATTTCCCAGATAAAGTGTTTCCCCTTGGAAACCAAATGTAGCTGTATGGCCAGCAGGCTTCAAATAGGGAATATTTTTCCTATCTGTGGTAGAGGATTGAGCCTTAGTGAAGTCTGGGATACCAGGACAGAGAAGAGAGCTTTTAACTAGGTGCTGTACAAAGAAAAGTTTTCATTTTATCCATTTTCTCAGGGGATTTGCAGGGAGGGTTGTCTCAGGACCTCAGTGCATTGCCTCCCTCTGCTCTCACACCTTCCCAGCACTGGTGAACTAGTGGAAAAAAAGCTTGAACTGGGACTGTGTGATTGGTGTGTGGTGCTGTGTCCTGTCACTGCATGGCCACAGCCCAGGGTGCCCGTGGCTCCTGGGGCCTCTCTGCCAAAGGAAGAGTCCCATTTACTGAGCCTTTTTTAATCTCACCCTCTTCCCACTCTTTCCTTCTGGATGGAGGAACTGCCCAAGCTGTTTGCTGGTCAGAACCTCCTCTCCCTTCCAGCCCTTCCTCGCACTGGGAGGTTTTACCCCTGTCCATGAATCAGCTCTGGCTCTTCCCTGCCTTGTTCTCAGCATCCCCACAGCTCCTGCCCCAGCCCTGCAGAAGGACCCAGCTCTCCCAGTGCTGCAGGAGGGCACAGGGTGTGTGATGGGGCACTAAAGGACACTTTGCACTGGCTCTGGAGGGGAGGGACAGGTACACACTTCTTTTTCCAGGGGGAGAGGAGAGGAAGACAGGTTGCCCCAGCAGCAGCAGGGAGATGGGGTAGGAGCTGTCTGCAGGTCACCTTCAGACAGCAGCACAGGGGCTGTGTGGGACACGGGGGGTTTGCTTTTTTTCTGAAAAACAAAACATTTCTCTCACGAATATTCTGTATTTTAAATTATATAATGTATATATGTCAAAATAAACATGGTACATTGAGTGCAAACTTACCTCCTGGCTGTGTGGAGGGGTTTCTTCCAGGAGCTGTGCTCCTTGCTCTGGGTGGCTCTTGGGGGATGATGCTGGGACAGTTGGGACTGTGTCCCTTGTCCCTGAGCCCCCCCAGACACTCCCCAGCTCTGCCCCATCACCCCGACCTGCACCCCCAGTTGCTGCTGCCTCCCCCTCCAGCAGCACAGCCCCAGCTCCCAGTGGAGCCCAGTTTGTGACTGGTTATGGGAGGCACCGAGCCCAGGGCAGGGCAGGGGCTGTATCCATCTGTCCTTGCAGGTGAACTGGAGGATCCTTCCAGAGCCTTCCAGTCCTCAGCCTCAGTAGGGACCTGTTCTGGTGGGTTGAGGACAGGGCAGGATTTAGGGTCGCTGTGGGACCCTGTGGGGTGACAGAGGTGGCTGCACAGTGGGGTGGCTCTGCTGTCCCCTGGCAGGACAGCTCAGCTGCCCTGGCTCTGGGATGAATCCCAGTGAGCCCAGGGCTCCATCCACTGGTTCCCATCCCGTGTCACCCCGTGCCACCACCCCGGGGTCCCCGGGTTTGGGTTTCTGAATGCCTCTCGGATCAGATGAGACACAGGGCAGGATGCCTGGCTGGATGGTTGGGACCAGACGGTGCCACAGGGTCTGAACCCAGGCCATGCCCATTTTCTGCAGAATTAATCCCGGGGAATGTGTTTGGAGTGTTGGAAGGAGAGGAGATGGAGACTCTGGATATAAATTGCTGCAGGAGGAGCGGGGGCTCAGCATTTCCACACAATCCACCAGGGGCAGATTAAGCATTGGAATCTGAATAAATATTTACCCCAGTCTCTGGTCTCCATAAATAGCCACGTGTCACCATTCCCAGTTGGTACTTTGGGATCTTTGCAGTGGAATTCCAGCAAGAGGAGAGTATTCCCAGTAACCTCCATGCCCAGAGCTGCTCAGCCCCCACACCAATGCCAGGCTGCCTCTGGGCAAGCAAAGGGTCACATTTAGGGTAAGAGAAATGACCCTAATTAAAGAGCCAGCTGCTCCCCTAATCCACTTTGTGTCCTGCCCCAAACCCAGATCAAGCTCCTAATTAAATTACAAAAAAAATAATTAAGGGCACAATATTTTTGCAGTATTTGCCTTTGGCCATTCAATTGAAATTGACCCTAAACCAGAATCCAAGATCTGGTGGCAATTTAGATCTAGAACTGGTATTTGAGTCAAGTGCCTCATTGCTAAAAGTGGGCCAAAGTCCAGAACACCCGAGTTTTGTGGAAATAAAGGCTTTTTCTAGATAATTTCCAGGCCATGAAGTGACTGAGAGCAGGCAGGAGCTGGGATATGTTTTTATGATCCTCATTTTTCAAACAGAAATCCTTCCCTGCCAGGCACGTCTCTCTCATTTGGCACATGCCTGGAGATGCTCAGCCCCTGGCTGGGATCCAGCCACTGTCACTGCCATGGCAGGCTCTGCTCCCTCCCCAGGGTTTGTTCCCATCCACTCATCCCTCTCACACATCATTTCTGCCCCTGCTCTCTGGGAGTCCACCTGGGACCTTCTGCATCAGCTCAGGTGAACTGGAGGGAGCAGCCCTTGCCCTCCTGGCTGGGGGGAGCAGGAGCTGCAGCCCAAGCCCCCACCTGACAGGGACTGGCACCAGCCCCTCCTCTGGAGCAGCCTCTGGGAACAGATCCCAGCAAGCCCTTCCCTGAGCCAGTGCGTTTTTCCACCCTGGGAATTGGCAGCCAGAGGTGCAGAGTCTTCTGCAGGTTATTCCCGATTCCCAAATCAGCCTGACTTTCCCCGGGCAGCTCCACGAGTCCCAGTGCTCTGGGTGAATTCAGGAGGAGGAAACCCTGGGGGTTCATGTGTCAGTGAGACACGGAGAGGAGCTTGTCCCAGCACACAGGGCTCTTGGGACATGCCTGGAGCTGGGCTCTGCTCTGCTGTCCTGGCAGCTGTGCCAGGATGGAGGAGCGAGGCTGGAGCGTGTCCAGGTATCCAGGGCAGCTCCATGTCTCCATATACCACTTCACATACCTGTCTCTGGGGAATACTCAGTCATTCAATGCCCTTGGATGGATCAGCTGGAAAGGCAAAGCCCCTTCTGGTAAAGCTACTCCTGATTCAGCACCAGGAGATGTTCCTTTTGCTCCTGGCAGCAGCGATCCTGCTGCATCCCCAATCCTGCTGCATCCCCAATCCTGCTGCATCCCCATCCTGCTGCATCCCCAATCCTACTGCATCCCCATCCTGCTGCATCCCCATCCTGCTGCATCCCCATCCTGCTGCATCCCCAATCCTGCTGCATCCCCAATCCTGCTGCATCCCAATCCTGCTGCATCCCCAATCCTGCTGCATCCCCAATCCTGCTGCATCCCCATCCTGCTGCATCCCCAATCCTCCTGCATCCCCAATCCTGCTGCATCCCCAATCCTGCTGCATCCCCAATCCTGCTGCTCCCAGCCCAGAGCTCTGAGTGTCACGGCCAGTCCTTCCTTGGGCACCTCCAGGGCTGGGCACTCCAACCCTCCCTTTCTGTGAAGGAATTCCTCCTGATGTCCAACCTGAACCTCCCCTGGTGCAGCTTGAGGAGGGGCATAAAGAAATGAAAAAAACCCCACCCATCTGTAATATCTTCCAGTGTTGTGGTTTCTCTTCCTTTGACAAACCCTCGGTTTTCTGCAGAATCTTCACCTTAATTTCCCTTTGCCAGAATTCCCTCTGGCCCCAGTGTTCTTTCACCTTTTCACTTTCCATTTCTGCTAAGACTGAAGAAACACACAACCCCGCATAGTTTTTCTCCAAAGAAAACCTTCTCCAAGCATTGTTTTGATGCATTTTGACAGTTTCACGGTTCTCAGCATAAATATTTAGACCAAAAAGAAGCAGCCAGGAAGGAAGTTTATTCTTCCAGTAAAGTGGGCATTTCCTTGAAAACAACAGCAAAAATATTTTGATTTAAGTTTTGCAGTCAGTCTAATCTTGGGCTGAATTTTGCAATAAATGCAGCTTTAGGGTAATATGGCTTTCTCAGTCTTGTGGGAGCCTTGAATTATCAAATTAGGTTGGAAAACTCCTTCCATTGAGAATCCAAGGCAGGTGATTCCTTTCTTCCTCACAATCACCATCAAGAAGTCTGGCTCTTGCCTTCCCTAATGCCTGAACAAAGCTTATTTCCAGGTTTTGTGCTCCTTGAGCCCTGAGAATAAATATGTATATTTATTTTCCTATAACTCAGGAGGCTGAGTCAGCCAGGCTGTGTGCAGGAGCGGGGATGCATCCCAGTCTCCTGGAGCTCACAGTCACTGCCTGGTGCTGGTGCTTGTCCAACTCTCCCAGTTCATTCTCTGGACAGGGAAATACCTTAGAGCTCTTCCTACAGCTGCAGAAAACCCAGCTCCAGGTTCAGAGGTTTGCTGCTGCTTTTTTAAGACTCCAGGGAGGTAAGTGCTGCCCCTCAGCTTCTGGTTCTCCTCTCAAGGTACCCAGGAAAACCTTCTGCCTGATATTTTATACCTGGTGGACATCACACCCTCACTCCAAAGCCTTTCCTGGCTGGAAACGTGTCCTGGTCTAATTTAGGGCACATCAGCACATGCAAGTGAACTTGATTTAAGTGAGAGCTTCACTTGAAACTGCAATAGCTTTTCTCAATTAACTCTGCCGTGTAGGAAAGACCTTGAAACGCAGTTTGAACTGCTCTATTAAGGCCTCATAAAGTCCTTTGTGAGCACTATTTATTCTGGCTCTCTTCAAACCGGCCCCAGTCTGACACAAGGGCTGGGAGCTGCAGAACTGAGAGCTGAGAGGTGACAACGCTGCTCCCACTGCTGCCCAACACCCTGCCAGGGACTTTGGACCATTTCTGTGGCTTTCTAATCCCCAGGGCAGGGCTGGATCCTCTGAGAGGGACAGACAGCCCCCTGGCAGTGCCCAGCATCCCATGGCACAGAGCCTGGCAGTGCCCAGCATCCCATGGCACAGCCTGGCAGTGCCCAGCATCCCATGGCACATAGCCTGGCAGTGCCCAGCATCCCATGGCACAGCCTGGCAGTGCCCAGCATCCCATGGCACAGCCTGGCAGCACACCTGTGTTTTGGGCTCCCCCTGATGTGGCTGCTCCAGGTGACCCTGGTGCCCCCAGCCCTGCAGCAAACAGGTCTCGCTGCTCTCGGGAGCCAAAAGCACAATATGCCAGGTCCCATTAGTGCTGGGCTGGGCCCGTGCGTGTGGCTAATGAAAGAGGCTCAGCTAGAGAGTGCTAATTTGTTAAGCTGCAGAGTTTAATTGCTTGCAGTGCTGTGCCTGGCCCCGCTCTGAGCTGCTCCTGACACAGGGAAGGGGATGAGCCAAGGCGGCAGAATTCATTCTTTTGGCTGCAGAGGTGCAGCTTCTGTGGGCAGATAAGGGCGAGCCATGCCCCGAGTTATCACACACAGCAGCTCCACACAGCCCCTGCCAGCCCCCCAAAGCATCTTCAGCAAACAGGCATGGCCAGGACAAGCCCAAATACCCAAATTTTCCCTCCAACTCAGCCTGAGCTCTTGGCTCACAGCTGGCCACGAGCAGCTCGGTGGGGTGCAGAGCCCCAGCTGTGGGAATGGGGAGTGTTCCTGCTTCTCCACGATGGCAAAAAGACATCCAGGGTTGAGCCCTAAAGGATTGAGGAGCCTTTTCTTCTCTTTGTCTCAGAGCAGTTTGTTTCTGGGATTCGCTGTAACTGGATGGAGAAAGGATCCTGTGCCCCAGAGAAGAGCCTGTGCACCCCAACACAGCCACCAAAACTGGCCCTTAATCCTAAAAAAGGATCTGTTTAAAAATTCCCTCTAGTGGGAGAGGGTGGGAATTCAGCTCACGGAGCAATCTGCATTTAAGTTTTGAGGGGCTGTGAGCTCCTGCACCAGCCAGCCCAGATCCACCTCACCCAAGTGACCCACTCGAAATTCCTGCATCATTTCATGTTATCCAGAACTTTTATTTCGACATCACCGAAACCTTTTAAAGACAATTAAAAAAAAATTAGAAATAAAAGTCGATTTGGAGGTCTTTTTTAATATCCTTTCACACAGTAAAATGGTGTTCTGTGCTGTGGGGTCGGGGCTGGCAGGTCCGAGGGGCTCAGAGGGCAGGGGGTGCCATGGGGTCCCTCCCAGGTGTCCTTGGTGGCAGCTCCTGCTCCCAATCCCATCCTGGCAGGCCAACCAGGACACCTTTATTGCCGATGTAAATCAGGGAAGCTCCACTGGTTTCCAGGAGCTCTGCAGATTTATGCCAGGAGCTGACCCGGCATCTCTATTTTCAAATCTAGGGCAGATTGAAATATGCTGGTTTTCAATAATATATTCAGGTTAACAGGGCTTTTATATTTGAGCAATTAATCTTGCATGGACCGAGGGCCTCTCGGGACAACGTGCAGGGGTTGCTAAGGGGAGGAAAACAAACAGGGTTGTGTAAGTGAGCTGTGCCATGTCCCCCCAGTGCACACACTCCTCAGTGATGCCACAGCACCCGAACCCACAGGACATGGGGCTGCAAAAATCACAGCGTCCCGAGGCATGGGGTGGAGATGGTTCTGCTGTGAGGCAGCATGACCTCATCCTCTATTACTGTGAAATGATTCAAACCAGATATATCGAGACATAAACCCAAGGAAAGCCAGGACTGGGCTGGGAGAAGGCTTTCTGGAGTGCTCTGGCTCTGCTCCCTCCTCCAGCACATGCCCAGGACAGGAGGGAGCCCGGGGGCACGACACGCTCACCTCGGGGTGTGGCATGGCTTAACTTTAGGACACAGGGTGTCTGTGCAGGGCTCGTGCCAGAGCTAAATTCACTCTGGGTCCAGCACTGACAGTACCACCAAAGCCCCTCCCCAGACCTGATCCTGGTCTTTCTGCTTCCCTCTGTCTGTCTCCCACAGACCTGCCCAGCATCTTCAGCTTCATCAGCATCCTCAGCTTCATCAGCACCCAAATTAACACCATAAGAGATGCTCTTCATGGGTCCAGACCAGCCAGGCACCACATCCTCGTGCTCAGGAGACAGACACCTGCCCAGGGAATGGGAGCCTGCTGGGAGCACCTGGAACAAATCTTATTTTCCCATGTGCCTCATGTCTTCACATGAAGAAATTGTGAAGAAATTGTTCCCTGGAAGTGTCCAAGGCCAGGTTGTACAGGGCTTGGAGCAACCTGGGATAGTGGAAGGTGTCCCTGCCTATGATGGGGTGGAAACTGTGATCTTCAACTTCCCTTCCAACCCAAACCATTCCATGATTCTATGACTCACTGATCCCTTTCTTTGCTCTAAAGCTCAAGTTGGACCAATACACGACTTTGAGGCTTCTGCTGCTTTTTTGTCTTCTTCCCATTTGCTATTCCCCCATCATGCAGCAGCATTCCCTGCATCCCAGATTTCCCAGATCCTTATGATTTGACCCTTAGTTTCTTATTCTTGCAGCACATTAGACTCCAAACCAGCCTGGGCACACAACTGCTGTCTGCCAAGCCAACCAGCAATCATGGGTTTGGGCTCACGCCCAAGGGAAGTAATATTACATGCTAAAAATTGTTGAATTTTGTGGGTTTTGCCAGAGCTGCCAGAGGGTGGTGGAGGCAGCGTGTGCTGAGCTCTGCAGCAGAGCAGTGCCTGACTCCAGTGGAAACCATTCGGGCACTTATAGTCACTGCATCATTCCATGACACACATTTCCAATCACAAATAGCAACAGACTCTGGAAGAATATGCAGGTGGCTGTGGCGTGATTAATGAGTGCTGCATCTGTCACTGGAGTGGCAATTACCCTGTACAAACCCAGCCCTGCAAAGGCAGGGCAGGATTTATGCCAGCTGAAAATCTGGCTCTTCACACTGTTTTTTCCCTTTCTTTCTCCTCCCACAAAAAATAATTTCCTTGTGAGCCCAATAAAAGAGAAGCTTTCCCTGGTTCATGTTATACCAGCAATATCCCATCCCGTGAGGAGCCAGCCCTGCTGCCTCTGGCCATGAAATCCAGGTAATGACCCAGAACTGCAGTGAATTAGTGTTTCATTTCCCAGCCCTTGCCGACAGCTCCCTAATGGAAATTGATTTCTGGCTCTTTTCTTTTCCATTTAACATGCTTGTGCAATGTCTTTATTTTAGATTCCAGGGAATTCTAGCCAAAGGGCCAGTGCACAGGTGGCCCCTGAAAGCACCTGATGAATCCCTGCTGTGTTAAGCAAGGTCTGGGGGTCCAGGCTGGCTGGGACACGCTGTGAACGTGGCAGGGACACCTTGTACCTGCAGCAGGGACACCCCACACGTGCACCAGGCTCCTGCCCTGTGCCCACACCACACTCTGGGATGGGTCCTCAGGTGGGGTAGCTCAGCAGGTGTGAATCCAGGTAAGAGGCTCAGCATCACCACCACCACAGCCTCCTGCAAAGCTCTGCTACGATCACCACGTCCCTTTGCATGTGACACTCTTTAATTTGTACTTGCACACCCCCAGGGAGGTTAAAGGTGCCCCAGCGTCCCCTCCAGCCACCCCCTGACCGGCAGGTCCCCAGACCAAGCCAAGAGCCTGGGTTGTCCATCCCTGTGGGGTCAGACCCAAACCCAGCCCTGCCCTTGCTCAGCCACCCCCAAATCCGCGGTGACTCTGCCCGCTCTGGGCTCCCCGCTGTAATCTGGCCCAGCCCCAGCACACACACACAAACACACCCTGTTTTCTGCTATTTGGGTAAAACTCAGCTGCCAGTTCCTTCACTTGGGGCAGCAGCAGCAGCGGGGACGAGGCTGGTCCTGGGTGTCCAACCCCTTCCCTGGGCCAGGCAGAGCGAGGCAGTGACACACGGTAAGGCTCACGCAGCTCCTGCACCTTCAGCTACAACAGCTCGGAGGCAAAACGAGGTTTTATAACAGTGTTGGGTCATTTTCAACCCTCCTTTGCCTCCAGAGCCTGGTAGTTTGGGTGGCAGCTACAAAAGAGTTGGGAAAAATGTACTTTTCTCATTTTCTGTAGCATATGGAGGAACTAGAACTTCACACTTTAAAGTAGAACTAAGTTATTATTTTTCTCAGTTTTCAGTTATTTCCTCGTTCTGTAGATACTTTTATAGCCCTCTATATCATCTGGTAAAGGAATTGTTGGTCAGAGACGGTGTCTGGGGTGTTTTTCCTTTGTGAGGGGTGAATTGGCTTGTACTGTTCCTAAACACGTTGTATTGTGGTGATAATAACAATTAGCTCAGGGTACAGCAGAGTGTTAATTGTGAACTGAAACACTAAACAGAGCTGCCCGTGCAGGTCAGTCCTCTCCTCTGCTCCCTGTTTCTCTGAGCAGTGCTCAGGGATCCAGGACATTCCCCTGGCTGAAGGAATTCTCTGTGCCTGCTCCTCTCATTTGGTGCTTTTGGTGCTTGTGCTGACAGCACAAACCTGCTGTGCCCCGGCTGAATCCTGTGTGTTATCCCTGACGAATGCTAATTTGGGTTTCATTCCTTAATGGATCCAGAGGGAAAGTGAATATTGAGAGTGAAGGAAGGAGGACTGAAGAGTGGCAGCTTCAGAGCTCTATAGAGACTAAAGGCAGAGGAAGGTATGGGACAGAGAAGGAATGCTGGATGTATCCTTGTGTTATCCGGTCTTGTGAGGGAGCACTGTGTAATTATTAAAGCAGATTTCCCTTCCTTTTATACAAGAGGAAACCTGTGAGCAAATTAAGAAACTACCCTTGTGCCTCAACTTACCTGCAGCAGAGCTGAGCACAATATTAAATACTTCCCATCTGCCTTAGGGATTGGAGTATGGACAATTAGAGGATGAAAACAGGAAAAAATGTCTTTTAAAAGTGATACTCTATTTTGGTTTTTAACTTACAGCAGGCAAAAGGTGACTTGGAGCCACTGAGGAAGGATGTGGGCTTACACTGTTGGATTCACTGTCCTGCCTCATGTCGGGGGTTTCCTTGGCTGGTTCATTAATCGAAAGGAAATACCTGTCTGGTATGAGAAGCTGAAAAAACCTTCCTGGTGTCCATCTCGCAAAATGTTTCCTGTTGCCTGGACCATCCTGTACACAGGCATGGGGTAAGTTCTGTCCCTGGCACACCCAGAGCAGCCCTTCCAGACTCTGCCATAGCCCTTAGGGAGTCTGTTCCCCCTCAGGTACAGCCTGAGCCACATCCTGGCAGTGCCTCAGCCTGACACTGCAGGCTGTGCCTCTGGCAGGGACACAGCCCTGCACAGCCTGTGAGACATGCCAAAATCAGCCGTGGCCCTGGGGAGGAGCAGGAGCCACATGGGTGTGAGATGGGATGGTTTGGAAGGGGTGAGGGACACAGAAGAATAGAATAGAATAGAATAGAATAGAATAGAATAGAATAGAATAGAATAGAATAGAATAGAATAGAATAGAATAGAACTGACTGTCCTGTCAGTCCCTATTGGGAGACACTCTCACATGAGAGGCTTTAGGGTTACATCCCTTGGGGCTGTATTGACAGTGAACACTAATGCGTGTCCCTCTCCACAGCTACGCCTCCTACTTGGTGTGGAGTGACCTGGGCGGCTGCAGCAGCAAAGCCATCGTCCCACTGGGGCTCTACGGGGCTCAACTGGCCCTGAACTGGGCCTGGCCCCCCTTCTTCTTCGGAGCCCGAAACCTGAACATGGTAACAGCCCCAGCCCCATCACCTGCCAGGGCTTCTCTGCCAGGCTCCTGCCCTGGGCGTTTGGGGTGCTTGGGGTGTTCTGATGAACACTGTGCAGCTGCACAGAGCTGCAAGAGCAGCCTCTGCTCAGACACAGCTCCCTCTGCTCCTGGCCCACACAATGGTATCAGTGCCCCCCAGGCTCGCCCCGCTCCTGCTGTGCGATAGCCGGGTGGGAGATCGGGGACTCGGCGCTGCTGGGGCTGCACCTCCCAGTTAAGGGTCCAGGGGGACAGATAAGGCCTTTGGGGGTCACACCCTGTGCCACAACAGCAGAGCCACCGTCCCTGCAGGGAGCAGCTCCGAGGGGCTTATCGAGCACACACAATGTGCAGGGCACAGAGCTGGCACAGCCCCACCAGGGCACTGCCCACCTCAGGTGCCAGAGCCTGCAGGTGATGGGAGCACACACAGGGACTGGTGTTTCCACCTGGATTTTGTCACTCTGTGGGTGCAAGGTACACTTAGGAAGTGACCAGGGCTGTGGTATCACCATGAGCATGTTCTCTGTCTGTTATCAGCAGAAGGAGACACTGATGGCCATAAATGGAGCTAATCTGTGGAATTCGATAATGAACAAAGAAATGAACATTAATTAGTCTTGGCTCCTGGTGTGACACATTCATATCTCACTGATTAGAGCTCAGGGCCAAGCTCCTGGGCTTTGGGATCACTCCAGGTGACTCCTCAGTGCTGAGTGTCCCACATTCCTGTTCCACCTCCCACCTGTCCCAGGATGGTTGTACTCGTGCTGGGAGGGCTGTGACGTGTTCCCCAGCCCTGGAATCACCGTGTTCTCTCTGCCACAGGCCCTGATCGACATCCTGTGCCTGGATGGGCTGGCCATAGGCACCCTGTGCTCCTGGTACCGCATCAACAAGGTGGCGGCGCTGCTGCTGGTGCCGTACCTGGGCTGGCTGGCCATGGCCACCTGCCTCACCATCCGCATCTGGAAGGACAACCCCGAGCAAAAAGCAGGGAAGAGTGACTAAATGAGGGCATTTTGGGTAACTAAACTACGCTGATGTGAACCAAGATCTAATAATTTGGGGGGGCCACTTTGGGGCACGTGTCCTTCTCCTCCTCCCACCCCCATCGTGGCTGTGTGAAAGGTTTGCACGATGCACCCACGGGCTCCTTCAAAGCACCTGGGCATCCTTAGCCTGGGAACTGTTTTCTCCAGCACTGTGGAGGTTTGGGGGCTGCAGCTCTACCCTGCCCTCAATGCCATCAGGTCAAACTCCACCAGCCAAATTGGGATCTCATGATCCAGAGTAATTCAGGCAGCAACCCCAGAGAGCCCTCGACACTGCCACCATCCCTGGAGAGCAGGGCTTGGTCACACATGTGGGAAATCCCATCTCCTCTCCTGGGACCAAACCAAAATGCCCTTCACTCGTGCACACCCATTTTTAAGAATTACTGGATTTTTTGCTAGCTCTGCAGTTGCTTCATGTTCATATATCACCTGGTTTGTGCTTTATACCTCTAACTTTTTATCTGTCAGCTGCCAAGAGAGCAGGGATCTGTCTTGTTCTGCTGGTGCAAGGAGACTGGGCTCTGATTTCTATTTGGGGAGTATCACACTCCTTCAGCTCAGTGCTCCAAGATAAAGCACCAATGATTAGAATGCAAATGCTTCTCCCCAGAGGAAATTCCTCTCTTCCACCTCTCTGTGCCATTCCTCATCAGAACAGAAAAACTAATATCAGTGCCTTTGAAAAAATACTTATTTTTTTTTTTTTAAGTACAGAGACATAAGAGTCTGTAAAATTCAGGAACTTGCTCCCACTGCCTCGATGGTTGTAACTACATAATTGGCAAAAAGCCCCATGCAAAGTCTGTCAGGTGCAGTGCAAGTGTCTCATCCCAGAGTCCTCCCATTCCTGAATATTATTAATCAGGGAAGCTTAAAATACAAGGAGTTCCAGAGCAATGGGACCAAGCCACGTCAGTCAGACACAAGGGGGGCATGGGCTTGCCCCTGTCCATCCCTTATCCTGGCCTTTAGACCTGAACCTGAGCTCTCACTGTCTCCAGAGACTATTCACTATTATTTTCAATTGCTAAAAGCACAATTGTGAAGAGAAGGGGCACGAGGATCTTCTTCCTGGCAGCTGGATGTAGATTGGGGTGCATGAGGGGACCTGTGGGGGGGGTAGGAGGGCTTAGCTGGGGCTGTAACATAAGTTGTATTTGCTTTTAATAAAACCAAGCCATTCCTTTTTTGAGAATAAATAAATCCAGTTCTCTTATTTTGATCCCATTCATTAGTTTTCCCTCCTGCCTCAGGACATCTTTTCCCAGGGGTGCTGCAAGCACATGTCTGTGATCATCTGAGTAAAAGCTGCATGAGAACAGGCTATGGAACAGCTAAGGTTGTGAGCAGGAGCAGGACCCTAAAGCACAAGCACTGCCAGCAGCACTGGAGAGATCTAAAGCTACTTTAAAAAAGGAAAGAAAAAAGAAATCCTGTATATTCCAGGGCTTTCTCTACCTGGGTGTTACCACTGCACTTATTTACAGCATCTGTGTTGTGCAGAGAGTCACATGCCAAAGGACAGGCAAACAGAGATGATTTCTCCCCCAAATGAAGGTGGTGTCTGGCTGCAGGTTCGATTCTGTGGAGTTAAAGCTTATTTAGGGGTGTTGTGCCAGAGAGAACAGCACAGCCAGAGGAACAGGGATGAGCAGGGCCATCTAGTGAGGCTGGGAGGAATTAAACAGGCTTTTATCTTCCCTTTGGAAAGGGAAGAGAATTATTTGCATTGTGTTTAAATTGGTGACTCTAGATCTGGTTCAGACCTGCAATGTTTTAATAACATTTCCAATTAAATAGATGAATGCATATTTTGCCCAGCTTTCATATATTAGTCCTATTTCCCCTTCTCCACATGTTTTTTTCTGCAGGTAAAGGAAAACTAGAATGAATAGATTTTTTTTTCCATGTTTTCCCTCCCCATTTTCCCAGCTGCTGGGTTTGGCTGACTTGTTCTTGTTTTCATTCCAGTTCCTCCTCCTCCCATTGCACCTGTAAGTGCAGCAGGAGCTTCTCTTTGCCTCTTACCTCTTCTCACAGGCAGCAAAAATAGCAAAAGCTCCTCCATGTGATACCCAGAACAGCTTGAAATCAATTGGCAAAATTAAATTCAGTGAAACACCCTCTTGTATTAATATTTAAAGCATCGTTTGGTATATTTGCTGTTTAAACAGATACGCTAAACCCCTTTGCATAAAAATAACTTTAATGACATTTGAAAGTCATCTGGAGAATTTCTTACACAGACTGTGCAGCAGAGACCCAAACCAGCCACTGCCTTGGTGGGTCTCAAGGGGCCCTGGTTTCACAGCTCATGGAATGGTTTGGGCTGGAAGGGACCTTAACAACCAGCCAGTTCCACAGCTCTCCAGGGGTTGTGGCACCTCTCAGGTCACTGTGTGTGTGATGGCACTGCCTTCAAACTACAGCCACCCTCTCCAGAAAGACAATTTGATATTGAACTGATGGTTACACTTGATCTCAGTGATCACCTCCCTGGCTGCTGCATCCACAAGATTTGTGCATAAACAACACCTTTCTGCCTTTCAGCCCAGCCTCGTTTCCCAAGCCCTGTCTCATTCAATAATTCACCAGCTGCTCCAGAGAACACTCTGCCTGCAGCAGGACGGGACTTTAATTGATTTGCTGATGTCTGGAGCCGTGTTAAAACATTAAGTCGATGCCAGTGAGGGTTTGCTGCGGTGTGCAGGTGAAGCAGCCGCTCTCCCCTGTCCTCCCTCAGCACCAGCTGCTGCAGGACATAAATTCCTGTGCTCTGAGCACCTACAGCAAGGCTGGGGTTCACCTTCCCCCCGAGCTGCTCCTGGGAAACCTGCAGCAGGAGCCCAGCAGGGAGCAAGGCTGTGCTGCTGGGAGATGTCATTAACTCCCATCATTAACTGGGCTTTGAATTAACTGGGGAGGCAGCAGCTCCTGCCAAGGCTCCTTGTGTGGCTGGGCTGTGAGCGCTGGGGATGGAGGGCCAGGGAGGGTTTGGCTCCCTGTGAAGATAAGGCAGGGAAGAGGGATGGGAGCATCACTTGTGCCTGCCCCAGGGCTCACCTCAGCTCAGGTGTAGCCAGAACTTGGGGCAAACCTGGGGGGCACAAGTGTCTCCAGACCCTTCCTTTGACCCTTGGCATTGCGGTGCTGCAGAGGGAGGGGAAGGATAGGTGAGAGCCCCAGGGGCTTCCTTCTAGGAAGGAAGGAAGGAGGGAAGGAGGGAAGGAAGGAAGGAGGGAAGGAGGGAAAGCTGCCCCTGCACATCACTGTCAGTGTTTATTTATTTATCACGTAGCGGTAGTTACAGCTGGAAAAAGCAGGAGGGGGATTGCTGCCAGACAATGTCTCCAGGAGACGTTTTGTTAGTGCCACCAGCTGTCCCCTCGGAATAGAGAGCACGGCTGAGCCATGACTCAGACCCCCAGGCTCTGATTTCACTCTCCCATCTATCCAAAAACGTTCCACCAGCCCGAGAATGCCATAAAAGTAGCTTTTTCTTGGCAAGGGCTTTGGCAGGCAGGTGTGTGTGCTTGGGAAAGGGAGCAGCCAGGGTAACTCCAGGAGCTCCTGCTGCAATGGGGGATCAGGGGGGACCTGCTGGCTCTGCAACAGGAGCAGAGGGAATGGCTGGGACAGGGGATGGGCAGGGGGACATGGGGAGGAATTTCCTCCTGGAAAGGGTGGTCAGACATTGGCAGGGGCTGCCCAGGGAGGGTTGGAGTGCCCAGCCCTGGATGGAGGTGCCCAAGGCAGGACTGGCCGTGGCACTGAGTGCTCTGGGCTGGGACAAGGTGGGCATCGGGCACAGGGTGGGCATCGGGCACAAGGTGGGCATCGGGCACAGGGTGGGCTCGAGGGTCCTGGAGGGATTTTCCAGCCTCAGTGACTCTGGGATTCTATGAACAAATTCAGAGCCAACAAAGTAAAATCTTAAATCCCTGTGGAGTGGGGCAGGAGGAGGGAAGCCTTGATAAAAATCCTGCTGGCCAGTGTGTAATTTGAGGTAACCCGAGTCTGCTGGAGGCCCTTCCATGGCCTGGCCCCTCTCGGCACCTCGGTCTCGCTCGGAACAAGCTGATGGAAAAACCCTTCCCTCGCTGGCCCCAGGCACTAATCCCAGGCTCAGAGAGCCCAGCACACACATGCACATGTTGGGGAGCTGGGGGCACTTGAACACGACCAGCAGGGCTGATCAAAGCCCTCACCCAGCAGCTCGGGGTGCCCTTTTATATTTTTGGCGCGGGCAGACCCTACAGGGGGCAGGACCGTGGCCATGCCATGCACTGCCCTACAAGGAGCTGGGCAGCAGCTGGGAAAGGCTGGAGAGAGGCAGAGTCTTGGTGCCACATTCCCCAGATTAGATTAGAGCTCAGCCCCGAGCGCCGTGGAGGGGTCAGGCTGGTGGGAGCTGCAGGAAAGATGGGACCCCAGCCATGCAGAGCTTCCAAAAATAAAGAGAAGTGGGTCAGAGGGACTGGAGAGGGGCTGGAATGCTGCTTTGGAGCATAAGGGCTAGAAGGAAACAAGCTGTCACTCATTGAGAGAGGATTTCCCTGCCCAAAGGCACCGCTGAAATGTCAGAGGTGACAGTAACAGGACAGGGGAGCTGGAATTTGAGCGTGGTTACCACGCAGGAGGCAAAACACTACATCTACCCTCCAGGAAAGTATTTTAAGCTTAAAAATAAATAAAACTCTGCACCATGAAAAATATATGTTCCATGGATAGGATGTCTTGGAACTTGTCAAATCCTTGGCAGAGCTGTTGTCACAGAACTCCCCGTGCTGTGTCAGTCACCACATAAACAACCCTCATCACCAGCAAACAGAGGGAAAAGGGGATGCTCTGTCCCAAAAACTGCAGTAATGATGGCACTGAGGAGAAGCTTCGAAAGATACTCAGCACAGAAAGGCAGGCTGTTAGCAAGGGAGCTGGAGAAGGTAGCCAGAATTAATTGTCTATTACAATAATTTATTACGTATTATAAATTCTCTATTATAATTATTAATTTTCTATTATAATAAATGATCTGCCCAATGGCATAAATTTATTCCACTTTGTGATAGTGCAGGCTCCTCCAAAGCCTCAAAAAAGCTGACTATAACAGGATCACAAAGGCTGAGTTTGGCCCTGAAGCAAGTATTCCCACCTATTTGATTTCTGTGGAATACAGTTTATCTTCCTCAAACAAGGACTGGGTTTTCCACTAAATCCTGACTGAATATTCAATCAAATACAGCTGAATATTTCATACTAATCCAAATCATGATGATGGTGGGTTCAGAGCTAAGTGCAGAGCCCACAATACTGAAGATTTGATTTCCAATGTGCTTTGGTTCCAACAGGACTCCTGCACAGCCACACATTTCCCATTCCTTTGCCCAGTGGCACGACCAGGATTAATCTCTGGCAAAAACCTCACCCAGGTTTTCCATAGGCTTGGCTCACATGGGATTAATACTAAATTTAAATGATTCAAATTTAGGGTGAGAAACTGGAAGAATGTCTTATAATCCTGAAGGAAAAGAGAGACAACCACTGCCCCTAGCCCAGATATCCCAGGACACTGGGAACTTCTCGAAGATCAGGCAATGGGGAGGAAAAGTAGAGAACAAGGGACAGAACCAACACTGCTGCCCACTGTGAATTCCAGTTTGACTTTCAAATATCTGGGAGAAGGTTCTGCCTTGCGTTCACAGCAGCAGGATCTGACACTGGCTCCAACCATGGGGTTTCACCCTGCCCAGCTCCTGTGCTCAGTGCTGTGCCCAGGGTGGAGGGACCACAGGTCTCCTGCTCCTCTGGGCACTGCTGCTGGGATGCTCCATGAGGTCAAATCCACCAGAACCAGGGATGTTCCAGCAAACCAAGTGGTTCTGACACCTTCCCCTCCTGCCTGAGCCAAACCAGTCGTCCTTCAAGGTCAGCAAGAGGATCAGCTGGCAGAGGAAGGAGGTGGAGAAGCTCCAGCTCTGCCTGTGCCAGGTGTCTGTCACAGGAACGGATAAATACACACTTGTGCTCCCAGGATTTTCTACCCATTGCTTACCCCGCCCACAGCGAAGTTGTCACTTAATTTGAAATTAAAAGGGGAGCAGGAGGGATTGTTGAAAGGACCTCAGAAAGCAAGGGAAGGAGGTGACACCAGAGAGCCCTGGTCACCCTACCCCAACCAGGCTCTGCCGCTGCTGCTTTGTTCCATATTTAGTTCCTGACAACTGTGCCTGGGGCAGGAACTCCCAGCTCTGTTTTCCCTCCTCCCTGCGCTCCCACAGCTCTCAGAAATTGCTCTTTCTCTCTCCCAGTGGCCATAACTCAAGCCCCTGTACCGGAGAAGATGGCAGAGAAGGCAGAGGAGCCCAGCAATGCCCAGAACGGGGAACCCGACAACGCGGAGGAGGGCGAGGGCAAGAAGAAGAAGGTGAAGAGGGAAGACCTGCCACCATTTGAAATTGTGACAGGGTAAGAGATTTGGATTTAAATACGGGGGTGGGAGCGAAGTGGGGATGTTCAGAGGGCTCTGCCTCAGCTCTTATTGTGGGCAATTGAGCAGCATCTTCTGCCAGTGCATTGCTGAATATTCTTAGGTGGTTAAGGTTTACTGTGGGATGTTTTTAATGTAGTTTTGCTGAGTTGTCAAAGGTGGATTCACACCAGGCAGGCACACAGATCCACGGGCTGTTTCTGTAGTGCTGGTTTGCTCCCAGGGCAGGCAGTCCTGCGATTGCTGGCTGATGGTATCGGCATGGACGGATTGGCCTTGATGGGAGCTGAATATTGATTTCTTGCTGTGATCAATGGCTCTTGTCTGAGAGTTTCTCTACCCGTGGATTAGGAAAAACACCCCCGCTATGGCTGATTTCCTTGATGGGCCTGAGGGACAGATATTTCAAGAGACGTGAAGGTTCACAGTTTCAAGGGCTCCACAGCCACAGCTGGAACCTGACTTTCAAAAAAAGCCCAGCTTGCAGAAAGGCTCCAAGAGGCAGTTTTCAAGGCAGTGGAGCAGCAGCAAGCCTGGCCTTTGGAAAAGGCAGATCCCACTGAGATCTGGTGGAAGCTGAACTCTCAGCCATAACAGAGAGCTGCAAGCAGAAAAAATCCTCAGTATCTGCTCTCTCCAAGAGTCCAAATGCTCTCTGCAGTAGTAGCAAGATGCCCCATGTCATTGTCCCCTTATCAGCCACCAAGGCAGGTCCCAGCAAATAAACCAAACCCATTATTTCTTCCAGCTGCTGGAACATAAAACTCAGGCCAGGCTCTAAAATCCCCCTTGGGATCCTCCTGCCTGTGCTGTGGGCACTGATAACAAAGATCCTGCAGATAGAATTTGGCCGGTGTTCTGACAAGGACAAGGGAGGCAGGACAGAACCTCTGACTGTCACAAAATTGGGACATTCCTGTACATGGGTGAAAAAAAAAACACCATTTTCTTCTCAAAATGTGTCTGCTCTGAAAAAATCCCATCTTGGGGTGGTCTCTGTCACACATATTCATAGAAATAACAATGACTTGAAGCAGTGGCTTTTAAGAAAAGCACATCCCTCTGCTAGGAGTGGAGCTAAGGCACCAAAAGTTGTGGATATAAGCCATTGGCCCAACTTCTGAACACTTAAAACACATAGTAAAATGAATCTCAAAGAGGACATTGGATTTTTCATCCTTAGAGTACCCAACTTACAGTTAGAATGCTGAGGAACTGAGCAGCATCTTCAAACTTCCTTGCTAACCCCAAGGATCTGTGCTAATCATGGCTTTCTCAGCATCATCTTGCAATTAAATTATTTGTTGAAATGCCACAAGTGTTAGAGGATTTGACAGGATTTTCCACCCTGGAAAGGTGGGAGTGAGGAAGTGAAGCAGAAATCCCTGAAAGAGGTAGAGACTCCAGCAATTTTTACTTTCATTCTAAGGACACTGGGAGTTCAGAACAGCCCTTGACCTGTGATCACTGTGTGGATTTTTCTAATGATTTACAAATTTCCAGCCAATCAAGGCAGTTATGTGAATAATGAGGAAACACAGAACTGCAGCCATGGAAGCACTTAAACCCAATTACGTGTCCTTTCAGTTTTAGCCCTGGGATTAGGGGCATCTCATGAGTCACAGCCAAGTTCTCAGGCTGCTGCTCTCAGCTCTGAGGAGTGCTGCTTACAGAAAAAGCACTGGGAAGCCAATTACTCTGTTTAAGAATCTTGACCCATTTTTCTTCTTGGTCAGTATTTGGCTGAACACAGACCTAGTTGACTGTAATCCCAATCTGTGAGCATTTGCTGATGTTTGACACATTTATTTACACTTCCCCCAGGTGCAAATGAGGCTCCTTGCAGCAGTGATAAATAACTCCTTGGTTCCCATTACTCATTGACAGCATCGCTCAGATAATCCACATTTCAATTCCCTCATTAGAAGGTCTCCTCCTCTCCTGCCCAACACACAGTGCCAGGATCAGACTGGGCAGCTGCTCTTTCCCTCAGCCCACCTGATTTCAGAGACTTAAATCACATCATTAGTCCAGGCCAGTGAGGTTCTCACAGACTGAGGGTTCTGCCTTGAAGTTTCAATCTCTTTTTGTCTCAATATGATCTAACAGGTTACAAACACTGCTACTCAGGGAAAACTTTGATAAATTAGGTTTCAGCAGTTAGAAATCCCTAAAAATCACCATTTAATGATACTTTTCAGAACAGCTGGAGAATGAAGGTTTCAACTTCTACCTTCCCATCCCCTCAGGTGAGCTGTGCCACCTGCAGCCTGCTGTCAAGCAGGTGATTTAGATTAAGAGTAATGTGGGAGTTCAGTGCCTGCAAGCAATTTTTAAAAGAACTTTTCATAGACATTTTCAGTCTCTCCAACTCCCTGACAGGAGGGTAGAGCCAGGTGGGCATTGGGCTCTGCTCCCAGGGAACAAGGGACAGGATGAGACAAGAGGGCTTCAGGCTGTGCCAGGGGAGGTTCAGGTTGGACATTAGGAGGAATTTCTTCATGGAAAGTGTTGTCAAGCATTGGAAGGGGCTGCCTTGGTGTTGTTTATATTCTCTATTGGAAAGTTATTTATTGAAGTGACGTATATTCCATGCTGCTGGGAGCACAGTTTGTGGTGAACATCCCAGATAATCTCAGACACACGCCGAGATAAGCAATAAAATCCATCTGGAAGGGCTGACTAAATCCATCTCCAAGTCAATCCATCCCGGAGTAGTCACTGCTGCTTCAACTGCTCATCAAAGCCCTGCCCCAGCCCCTTCACTGCTGTAACTGCTTTGCTGTCAGAGAGTTAAATCAGGAACGAAACTCCATGTGACTCTGATGTATTTAAATACATGATGTTATTGTAAAACAACTTATTGTGGCCTTACAGACTTTGCTCTGGAATAAGGCAATGGGTGGCTTATGCCAGTCAGCACAGCTGGCCTTCAATCATTAATTACAGAATCATTAACCAAAGAACCATTCATTATTCAGGATACAAAGCAGGAAAAGCACACCTTTTCATAGTCAGGTTGGGTTTGATCTTGGATGTTCTAGTAAACCACAACATAAATCTTTTAATACACAGACAAATAGAGGGAGATGCAGTGACTGGTCCACGCCCCCCGCCCCAGGAACTGACCCAATGCTCCAATCCTTACCCAAATGTGCCTCTGAGACATTTCTCTCCTCTGCCCTCTCCCCAGGGAACGCCTCCCAGCCATATTTTTCAAATTCCAGTTCAGGAACGTGGAATACAGCTCGGGCAGGAACAAAACCTTCCTGTGCTACGTCGTGGAGACGCAAGGCAAGGAGTCGGTGACGTCCCGGGGTTACCTGGAGGACGAGCACGCGGCCGCCCACGCCGAGATGGCCTTTTTCAACACCATTCTGCCCAAGTGCGAGTCCAGCGTGCGCTACAACGTGACGTGGTACGTGTCCTCGAGCCCCTGCGTGACCTGCGCCGAGCGCATCACCGACACCCTGCGCCGCAACAAGGGGCTGCGCCTCACCATCATGGTGGGCCGGCTCTTCATGTGGGAAGAGCCCGAGATGCAGGCGGCGCTCCGCAACATGAAGGAGGCCGGCTGCAAGCTGAGGATTATGAAGCCTCAAGACTTTGAGTATGTCTGGCAGAACTTTGTGGAGCAGGAGGAAGGGGAGGAGGTGAAGTCGTTCGTGCCGTGGGAGGACATCCAGGAGAACTTCCAGTACTACGAGGAAAAGCTGGCTGAGATCCTGCACTGAGGCTCCCGTGAGTGAGGATTCCCACGTGGTCACTCATCTCCCCGCGTTAAATTAACTCTCCTCTCTTTAACTCAGGCTGTTCCATCATAACCCAGTCACTCAGATGTACCTGGCTGGGTTTACCTGTACCTGAATATTGATAATAATCCCAGGCAGTAACTTTCCCCTTCCAGGGGAGGAAAACAGCAGGGGCTTCCCCCAGCAGATTCCTAAGGGATTTAGAGACTGTCTTTTCTTCCCTGAGTAAATAGCTCCAGAATAAAAGTAGCAGGCCAGAAGGTGCCACACAAACACCTCACTGTTTCCTACATGGACAGTATTCAGGACACAGGTGGAAACAGGGAGAGGAATGTAGAGAAAAGCAGATTTTCCTCACCCCACAAAGTGCAACCCCGTAAAAAAACACCATTAAAGGAAATCACAATTGTAATTGCACAATTGCCCACTTTGTTAATGGGGTGCCAAAGAGTCACCTATTCAAACTATGAAACACAAAGCATTTAAAGTTTCTCACGTGTCTCTTGATCCCTCCCCAGGGCCTATTCAGACAAGAGCAATGAAGAGAAGTGACAGACCTGGACACTGGGACACTCCCACTTCCCAAAGCTTTGATTTCAGCAGAATGGAGAACCAACTTCTGGAAGACAAGGCCCTGTGGGACTACGAACACATACACAACACAGACCTTTGATGTTTGGGATTTTTTTGGGTGTATTTTGCTCCTCCCCCTCCCTGCCCCAACCAAACTCATGCTGTGGTGAAAGGGATGGCAGCAACCTACAGGAATCACCTTCTGGGAATACTTCATGGGAAAAGATCTTGGAACAAAAGCTGCTGGTTAGATAAATGCATTAGAAAGTCCATACTTCATAAATGGGAAAAAGAAAGGGATCTAAAGTGAAAAAAGAGGTTTTCTCCCTCTGTTCTTCTCATTAGTCAGAGCTGTGATTTAATTCAGGGTCAACAGCTCTATTTTAAATTGTGATGGAGCCCAAGAACTTGATTTCAAACATATCAAACACCTTCTCCCCTTGTGCAATGATATTTGGGATACAAAACTGGAAAAAGCAAAGTGAAATAAAGTCACTGCAAAAGGCAAAGCACTGTTTATTCCTTCTTCTCTACTTGCAAGAGGTCCTAAATTGAACCTGACAAGTGGGACACTCTGGGACATCCCAGGACAGCCACACAGGGAGTATTTTGTAGCTGAGAAGGGAGAACTATATGCCAAAAACATTTCCAGAGTACGCAAAAGCATTGGAGACCAGGATCATTTTCCATGTGGCCCAGCCCAAGCAGGGTCCCAGGGATGCCACCAGCTAAGGAATTTTGTCACTACAGCTAAAAGCCAGACACAAGTAAGTGTAAGGAGTAAATCTGTGAGCAACCTTGATGTCTGCTCAGATCAGCTCAATGCTCTAAGTTCCTCTTTGTCCAACTTTACTTTTCCCAGCTGTGCATTCAGCTACAGCATCTCCCCACCAAACACCAGTTTACAAAAGATGGGCAGGGAGAATAAGAACAGGGAGCTCTTCAACACAAGGAGGATTTGCATCAGCAAAAAAACCCCCACAGAACTGACTGACCCCCAGTGCAGAGACCAGAGAATGCTCCACACACTCCACTCCCAGTGAAATCCAAACAGGAACCCTGTTACGACACAAACTTCCCAACTGTTACATCCATTTTCATGTTTATTCATGAAAATGGGCATTCAGTATGAGAAATCACAAAGATTTGTTATTGTAGAAGGGTGGAAAACCAAACATGAACAAAATGGGGAGTCTGTGGTAATTCCTCAGTTCTGGAACCAAACTTTCCAAACTCAGGTGTTTTCCAATGATCTGATGAACCAGGTGTGTTACTGATTTGCTTCTGTTCTGGGTGACAAACTCCAACCTACACGTAACACCTGAACTACAAATGCAGTAAACAAAAAACCTGTGAAAATCCAACTTTAAACTCTATGCTGAGTTTTTCAGAGCACAGGAGTCATTCCCACATTCAGATTCTCAGAAAACTCAGCTCTGCAGAGTATAAATTATATAGATATTGTATAAACCACACTCCCTCAAGGTGTTTACCCACTTCCAACATTACCTCCAACCCCAGTTTTCCCCCAGAACAGCCACAGGGATGAGCTCTGATCCAACAGCAGGGCACTATTTATTTAACATCACAGCATGATCCTCAGTGAGCACAAAATCATCAAACCCTATTTGTGGCTAGAAGGGAGAAATTAAACTGTTACACCTGTAATGACAGGTGAAGTGAATAAGTGCCAGGTAGGACATTGCAAAACTTGAACGGAAGTGACAGGGCTCCCTGTGGCAGCTCATCAGCATCAGCCCGAACAGAAACCAAACAACTCCCCCAGCGGCAGCGGCTCTGACTCCCTCCCCAGGAGCTGTGTGGAGGCCCACTGACACCTGGTGGCTGCTGGGACACACTGGGAACACCGTGAGGCGTTCCACAACACTGCTGCCGCCTTCTAATTAACACCCAAATTAACTTCGCTGGAGCTTGTCGCTGCTGGAAGCCCCTGTCACTGTCACTCGAGTGAATGACACCCGGATGCAGAACATGCTCGCTCAGGCAGGTCAGTTCACGGGTCCCACCCTCAAAAGTGGGGGAAAAGGGGCTCTTTGACTCTTCTGCTCACAGGCTGTAAACCGTGATCTTGATGTCAGTGTTCTCAAACACTTCCCCAAGGATTGCTGAAACTTTTTCCCACTCCAGGCCATCCAGTCCACATCCAATCCTGCAAGATAAGACATCCAAAGAGCTGGAATGGCCTCATGCCGTTTCAAACCAGCCCTTGGAGCAGCTGCAGTTTGAAGTAGCCTGGACTCAGCTTCCCATAAACCAACAGAACACAGTGAGAATAAGGAAACAATTCAAATTTGTTTTGTCATTATTGAAGTGCACTGGGAAACGCAAATTTCATTTGCCCAGTTAACAGAGGATTTGAATAGGGGTGAATACTTGAATTCTTCTTTCACAGTAGGGGCTCATCTCTCAAACATCTTTCTAGGCATGGAACACCCAAGTACTGACACCCCAGCTCCACATCGCCTCACCTGGGCATGGAGATGTCCGTGACTCCATTGTGCAGACAATGAGCTTTCATGGCTTCCAAACTCTTCCGCATGTTCTCGTACGTTGGCTTGTGAGAAACCTTCTTCTTTGTAATCTGTGTCAAAATGTACAAGGTCAGTTGTGCCTTTGGCGTGACCAGGGCAAACTACTGTCTCTTATAAAACATATTCCATGACATTCTGAAACTCCCCACCCAGATTTGCTCCTGTGGAAAGACTTGAACAAAGCAATATGTTCACAGCTTAAAATACTCTAATTTAGCTGCCAGTTCTAACCATATAAAGGTTAAATGTACATGCACCGGAACAGCTTGGCTGGTCCTCAACCAGAAATGTCTGAGTAACACATCTCACACTTCTTGTTGAGACAAACATTGCAGAAACTCCCTTCCCATACCTGAAGGAAGCCCACCAAACAGATAGAGATTTTTTTCCAAGGGCCTGGAGTGACAGGACAAGGGGGAATGGCTTCACACTGAAAGAAGGCAGGCTTGGATGGGATATTGGGAAAAAATTCACAGGTTGCTGGGGAAAGCTGGGGCTGCCCCATCACTGGAAGTGTTCAAGGCCAGGTTGGAAGGGGCTTGGAACAATCTGGTCTAGGGGAAGGTGTCCCTGCCCAAGGCACAGGATAGAACTGGAGGAAGTTTAAGGTCTCTTCCAACCAAAACCATGCCCAAACCCCCCACAGATATTAAAACCTTCATGACATCAGATATTATAGTTTATGTACAGGGAGGTGCCCCAGTGACATCCCAACTCTTACCAGGTAGTAAATGTACCGCTCATCTCTCTGCAGAACAGCCACCTCCCCCGTCTTCTTCTCTAAAGTGCAGAAATCAAGGCATTTTTAAAACACCCACATCCACTCCACAAGCTCGGAGCACCCTCCCTGCAGCAGCTGCAGGTACCACTCACGCTGGTCCAGCAGCTCCTGGACGCCCCCGAACTTCTTCTTGAAGAGCACGGCGATGCCGGCGCCCATGCGGCAGTCCTCGCTGATGCAGTGCGCCAGCGCGTCCGAGCCCGGGCACGAGAACAGGTCCCCCTTCACCTCCCGGAGCTGGGGACAGCACACAGCAGGGAAGGGAGCAGGGTGAGCACACAGGGGGGCAGAATGCCCTGGGGACAGCGAGTGTGCCCAGCCTGCACAGCAAAGAGGGTGAGGCTTTGAGAGGCGCTTCACCAGCAGAGGAGCTGGCATGGATTACACACCCCACAGGGAGAGTTTTAAACTCAACATATGGAATGACAAACCCCATACACAGAATGACAAACCCCCATACACAGAATTACAAACCCCATACACAGAATGACAACCCCCCATACAGAGAAGTAGAAACCCTTTATGTAGAATTACCAACTACTATCTTTACTACAAGGTCGTTTATGAGTGTCACGAGCCAGGCCAGCGGTTAATTTTACAAAATCAAAGCCTAAGAGGAGGATCATGTGGTAAGAGAGCACAGCTGGATGAGTGCACACCCCCAGTGTGTCAGTGCTGGGTGTCCCCACGTGTTTTGGCAGCAAGGTGAGCTCTGTGCTGTTGTACAACACCTGCACCACTGACAGAAGCACAAAAGCACAGGAAATGCAGCACTAGCAGCCACTTTGCTCCCAAAAGCTGCAGGATACAAGCAGCGCTGTTGGAGCTCAAGTAAGGTGAAGGCCCTCCTTGCAGAGACACGTGTCCCAGCAATATCCCATGTAACCCATTTCCTACGCACTCTCTCCTCCTGATCCTTGGAGAGGTCGGTGGCCATGGTAACGTGGGGTATGGAGAAGGCTCTTGCGGCTGGAAAGATGAGAGAAAAACAGTTGTTAGGAACGCCGGGACTGGCAACAGGCTGGTGTGCCAGAGGCTAAGGGCTGGTTTATCTGGGACAGCCGGGACGATGGTGACGGCCCTGGGAGAGCCAAAGGGGGGGCGAGTGAGCCCGAGAGGGCACAGCGGGCACCCCCGGGCCTCCTTCTCCTCCCGCCCCTCAGGGCCCCTCGGCCGCCGCACCCGCCGTGACCGCCGCGATCCGCCGGGCCGGGGCCGCGGCCTGCGCCACGCCGAGCCTGCCCAGCGCCGCCCACATCGCTGCGGCCCGGAGGGCACGGCGGGCCCGCCCCACACACCGTGGAAGATCCGCCCCACACACGAGGGAGGGCCCGCCCCACAAACCGTGGAAGATCCGCCCCACACACGAGGGAGGACCCGCCCCACATACCGTGGAGAACCCGCCCTGCACAACATGGAGAGCCCGCCCCACACAACATGGCGGCCGCGCCGCTCTGTGCGCGCGGGCGGACCCTCTCTATGGTTCCGGCCCAGAACTTTCCGGCCCGGGAGGCGGAGCCTGCCACGCCCCTCTCCCTCCCTAAGCGCACGCGCGGGAGGGCGTGGCCTCCCCTCGCGGCGCGTGCGCGGCACCGCCCCCGCGCAGGCGCGGCGCGCGGGCGTGGGCGGGGCGCGTGTCGCGGGCTGGG
>JAWWEE010000069.1:3970160-3993297 GCA_035221455.1 Xenops minutus | reverse complement strand
CATCCCCTGCTCCCTCCAGCATCCCCGGTTCTCTCCAGCATCCCCGGCTCCCTGCAGCATCCCCGGGTCGCTCCAGCATCCCCGGCTCCCTGCAGCATCCCCGGCTCCCTCCAGCATCCCCGGTTCTCTCCGGCATCCCCGGCTCCCTGCAGCATCCCCGGCTCGCTCCAGCATCCCCGGTTCTCTCCAGCATCCCCGGCTCCCTGCAGCATCCCCGGCTCGCTCCAGCATCCCAAGCACCACGGAAACGGGGGACACCACTGAAATCACGGCAACATCCACCTGCATGAACGTTTCTGCCTGCAGAGGAACGAAACCTGAGGTTTCTTTCCTTGTGCTGGCAGGGAAAAGGTAAAAAAAAAAAAGGAATTGCGAGTGTTCAGAGTGAAGGATGGCAGCAGCTCTGCCAAGCGATGCAACCGTGCCCTGCCAGCAGGAACCGATTGTGCCCTGGGAGGGAGGGATGGAGGGATGGCCCTGGCACGGAGATGCTCCCTGGCACTGCAGGGTTCTTCCAGCGGGCACCTCCGGCTCTCTCCCTCCTAGCCCTGTTTATTCCGGGGTATCCTGTGTGCGATGGGGCTTGTGAGCACTGACACCAGCACAGCAGCTGCTCTGGAGCAGCAGGACAGGAGGACGTGGAGGTTTCCCAGCAATCAGCTCTGCCGTGCTTCCCAGGAGGAATGCGAGCTCTGCTTTCATCCAGCCCAACACAAGACTGCAAAGACTTCTGGTGGGTCAATCCAAGCTCAGAGCCAGAGCAGCACAGAGCCATCCTCCTCCTCCTCAGCCAGCACTCTCGGGGTGTGCTGTGCTGGCAGAGCAGAAATCTTCCTGCTGTCTCCCCTCCCCAGAATTCCAGGCATTTGCCCTGGAGCAGAGGATGCGTTGACAGCTCTTCAGCAATGAATGAGCTGTAGAGAAGTCAAATGTCCTGTGCAAGGTCACTAAGATTTTAGAGAGCTGGAGTGTGGAGCCTGAGCTCTCACCAGCCCCTTGCTCTGTCCCTTGCCCTGACCTGCCACTGATATCATCCTGGCAGGCTGCAGTTCCCTCAGGGGACATTACAGACACACAACACAGGGAGCATTCCCAACCCAGGGAGCATTCCCAACCCGGGGAGCTCCAGCCTCAGGCTGGAAAAGTGCCTGAGGCGGATAGAAACCCAAAGCCTTCAGCTCTTGCCCTGCCTGGGTTAGGTCAGGCTCCACAGGGAGTTTAAAATTAAAGCTTAATCCCAGGGATCTGAGGTGAGGCTGCCTGGGTCCTTGCAGTGAGTTTTGGAGTGGTCTCATGGAGTTTTGCACCCAGTTATGCAGTGGCTGAGGCACTGCTGCCTCCCCACAGGTCCTGTCCTGCTCCTGTGCTCCCCACAGCAGCAGGGATCAGCTGAGGAAATGTCTCAGCAAGAAGCTTGATGGGCACAGACCCCGGGGAGCAGCAGGAAGGTGGGATATGGTGGAAAACAGAAGTGCTTTGTAATTGGCACCACAGAGCAGGAGAAGGGCTGCTTTCTGCATGGCTTGGATCCCCCTTGGCCCCTGTCCTGCAGAGGTAAGGTCTGAACCACTCCAGGGAGGTGATGGATGTGTGTGGACCATGGGGAGCCAAGAGTTCCTGGTCAGTGCCAGGGGACAGAGGGACACACTGATCCCCTTTCACCCACAGACAGCTGCCCACAGAGCCATCCCCAGGGAGCTGCACCTCCCTCCTTGGCATCTTCCCTCTGCCCTCACCTCCCACCCAACAGAAGAGGAATCTCAAGCCATGGCATCCCTTCCCCAGCAGAGCAGAGGCTCCTACAGGGGAGTTGTGAGTGCAGCTCACCAGCCACAGCTGTAACTCACCGTGAAGCTCTGCCAGTCCTCCCTGGAGTTCCTCCAGAGGACGATGGTGGGCACACCAGGGATGCCCACAGGTCCTGGCTCACCTGGGGGGCCCATCCGCCCCATGGCTCCAGGGTATCCCTAGGGAGACAAGGGCAGCTCCTTAAAACCAGCCAGGGGGGTTAACAGCCAGCTTTAACAGGGTCTGACTCAGCTCAGAGTGGAATCTGGGACTAGGCACACTCTTGGGTTCAAACCAGCTCTAAAGATCTAAATAACCCTGAAAAGAGGGAAAGCAAAAGAAATGAGCAGGTTCCTGTGCCCAGACCCAGCTAAACATCCCCAGTAGAGAAGTTATCATTGACAGACACTGTGTGGGGCAACGAGTTTGCCCTCTACAGCTTGGGAAAGATGGAAACTGCCGTGTAGAGGGTGCTCAGGGCCACCCACCGGGGGGGAAATGGAGGCACCACCCTTAACACAGCCCATCACCAAGCAGGACACCAAGCTGTGCCATGTGGCTGCTGCACGCCGGGTTTCTGCAGAAGGAAGGGCAGCCCTGGGTCTCACCAAGGCAGGCCTGGAGGACAGGTGCCACCCCAAGATGATTTCATGGATATAGCATGGGATATGCCAGAATCCCTCCTCTAAGTGACCTGAGCCAAAGCTGCTCCACCTCCTGGCTTTGCTGCCTCTGTAGACTCAGAGGAAAGACAGCAGCTTGTCCAGTCAGCTCAGTCCTGAGCCTGGGCTTAAAGGACCCACTAAAACAGTTCCTTCCTCTTCCAAACTCACAGAAAGGGCCACCACCTGCAGCTTCAGGAGCTCCCACTCGTGTCTGGATGAAAAACACCCAAACCACCCCAGATCCTACACCCCTGTTCTTCTGCATACTCACTTTGTCTCCTTTGGGCCCCACCAGTCCACGTCTGCCAGGACAGCCCTGAAAGGCAAAGAAGAGCTGTGCCACCCCAAAGTGACTGGGTGACCAGTGCCACGGCCCCAGGGAAGCAGGAACTGAAATGGCTGATTCAGAGCAGCATCAAGTCACAGAGAAACACCCCAAAAGCTGGTGGGGTTGGAAGTGTTCCCTGGTTTGTGCTGCTCCTGCCCTGCCATCAGCAGCCAGCTCTGCCTGGGTGGCTGAGCAGCACAATCCTGAGGCACCCACGCCAGGAACGCCCCAGACCACACGGCCAGGGAGCAGGAGCACGTTTCCTGACACCTGGTGAGGAAAGGCAGAGTGCTAGGGGAAAAAAAAACATCCCACAAAGTTGGATCCTGGCCACAGAGTCAAACAGTAGTTTGGACGAGGACACGAACATCTGCTGCTCTAACCGGTGTGAGATCTGAGCTGGCCCAGCTCGAGGCAAAAATGCACATCTTGGCCAAGAGGTGACCCCACTTCAGAGCTTCCCAAAGCATCTGTCTGGGCACAGTGAGGTGAGAGGTCCTGGCAGTTTTGGGGGACAGCAATCCACCTGGAAGGTGCAGGCAGAGGCTGCCAACGTGCCAGGCTGTGGCACAGCGTCTGCCTGTGTGTGCTGCAGAGCTGCAGCTCTGACAGCATCAATGACAGACACCAGGTTTGTTCTGAGCTTGCAAACAGCCTGGGCTGAGCCTGGAGCAAGGCTGGGAATCCACAGGGAATTGGGAATCCACAGGGAATTAGCAGTCCCCAGCACAGACCCAGCTGCAGCCCTGCAGCCCCGACCTCGCTGCCTTGGCTGATGGGATGGGCAGGAGCAGCTTCACCAAAGGGACCCTGATCACCTGAAGGGCCCAAATCTGAAGCCCATGGGGCTCTGGGGCTCAGCTCCCCTTCTGTGGGGGCAGAGGGCTGTGCCCACTTGCCCTCAGCCTGGGGAGCAGCAACCAAATTTAAGGGAAGGTTGCCAGTCTCGGTTCCTCTTTTAGCTAAAATAATGGCTCATACCTGGCATGTGCCACCACAATGCACACCACAGCTTCAGCCCCAGAGAGACCCACAGACTGCTCTGGGTTGGAAGGGACAGTAAAGCTCAGACAGGTCAACCACTCTTCCATGGGCAGGGACACCTTCCACTAGCCCAGGTTGCTCCAAGCCCTGTCCAACCTGGCCTTGGACACTCCCAGGGATGGGGCACAGCTTCTCTGCCCAACCTGTGCCAGGGCCTGCCCACCCTCATAAATATATTTGTGTTTATAAATCCACTCTAAGCCTCACTGGGCCCAGAAGTGGCTGCTGCTCATCTGTTTTCACTTTTCCTCACTGAACTACATTTTGTGTTGCTCCAGTTACAATTTCACTTAATAACCACAAAGAGTTTCTCTTAAGCACATCACATGCTCTGTGTCCATCAGAAAATGGAAATGTTGAAGGCATGAAATTGGAGAGCTGAAGCCACCCCAGAATGTCCCTGTCAGAGAAGCTTATCCAGAGCTCTCTCAATAGGAACCCCAATTAAGGATCAGTAATTGTGATGTGGATAATGGAGTTTCTTTTATTCCGCTTTGCTCTTGGGCTGTGCATGAAGGTAGTTACTGTGGCTGGAAACTCTAGCAATGCTTCTCATGCTTTATAGCAATTAGACTGCAAGAGAAACAGATCATTTCCTAAATCCAGTAGCACATCCTGGACGGAGTTTTAGAAAGCAGAGCTGTTTTGAAGGCAGGTCAGTGCCTGTTGCTGGGTTTCTCTGAGCACCATGTGGGCACGGGCAAGCAGCACGGGGGGGTGTGGGTTGTGGTTTTTCATTGTTGTGTGTCTGGTTGTTTGCAGGTGCAGGGGCAGCCGCTGATGGTGCAGGTGAGCGGCGGGCAGCTCATCACCTCCACGGGGCAGCCCATCATGGTGCAGGCTGTGCCCGGCGGGCAGGGCCAGACCATCATGCAGGTCCCGGTGTCCGGCACGCAGGGGCTGCAGCAGGTGAGGCAAAGCACAAGGGGTGGGTCCAGCTCCCAGGGCACACTCTGGGCAGCTCTCACAGCCATGCCCCTGCACCAGGCAAAGGTGGCTGTGCTGCGGGTCTGCCGTGTCAGGAGTGCAGTGAAAGTCTGTTGTGAACTCAGTTTTTATGCTTTATGGCTCGGGGCAAACCTTTTGGGTGAAGTCCACTGAAATACAGCTGGGCTGGCGTTTTTTCATACAGTTGTGGAAGGGTTTGGGTTGGAAAGGACCTTAAAGCCCGTCCTGTTCCATCCCCTGCCGTGGCAGGGACACCTTCCACTAGTCCAGGTTTTTTGTTTGTTGGGATATTTCTGTTCATTTTACCTGGCCCTTGCAGTGTACTTGGGGATCCGGTGCCTGCTCAATTTATGGCTCAGAGAAAAGATTTAAAAAGAAAAAAGAGGAAAGCTTCTTGAAAATGACTCCTGTACTCATCTAATATGTGATGGCTGAAGGGGAATTTAAACATCCCCTTTGCACAGAAGGCAATATTGTAGAATATCTAGAGGGTAGATTTCTTTGGAAACAATTATCTGGAAATACTTGTTTTGTACAATTAAAGAGGTGGTCGAAGTGTGTTTCTTTGTGAAGCAGAGGGAAGAACTGTAACCATGGCATAATGGAAGTGTCCTGGTGATTTAGAGCAGGTTTTAGGAATCCAGTTCAGCACAGTCCAGGAAGGCAAATGATGTCTTTGTGTTTTGAGAGGTTAATTTAAAATTTCTTTTGTTGAAAACCAAAGAGGTTTCTTCCAATCTGGTTGTTGGAGGAAAATCCATAACTGGGTTTTTAAGCACAAGCTTCAAACCATGTCCCAGTTCCTCTTTTTTTAATCTAAGAATGTTCCATGGTGGTGGAAAGACTTTGCAAAGCTGAGGACAACTTTATATATACCAGGAGTACTTCTGTATGCTGAGTAATTAACACTCCACAGATGTCTTAAATCTTAGTCCTCTTCTTCTTTCACCTGACTATTATTATTACCAGTTTTGTGTGAATAATTTATTTCTTCTGATTGATTTCTTGTGTAAGCAGTGGAGAACTGCTGGAGCACAGTGACACAGCATGCTGGTCCCTCTGCTGTGTGGCTGTGGTACTGTGTCACAGGGAGGAATCCATTAAAACTCCTCATTTTAAAATGGGAAAAGAGAAGACTTGGTGCTTTCTTTTTCTGTGCAACAGTAAATCATCCTCAGAGATGACTTGGTCATGCTGAGGCCAAGGAGGGAGAAATCAGAGGCATAGTTAATGTTCCTTTCTGACTCTTTCTTCCACAGATTCAGTTGGTCCAGCCAGGTCAGATTCAGATTCAAGGTGGGCAGGCTGTGCAGGTACAGGGGCAGCAGGGCCAGACCCAGCAGATCATTATACAGCAGCCCCAGACTGCAGTTACTGCTGGCCAGACACAGGTAACTGCACCAGCATGAAAGGCTTTTCTGGAGAGGAACAGGAAGAGAAACTTGACAAATGACTTAAGATGTGGTTAAATAAAAAAGGGAAAAAAAAAAAAGGAATTATTAATATTGAGGAGAACTTGAGAATAAATGTCATATTTTTGTAGTGTCTTCATGCATAACTCTGGGGCAGAATAACTAGATTGCATGTTTTTATCCATTGTGTCTCTGTATTTTATTGGTTCGTGGTTGTTTTTGTCTCTGTTGAATTTTGAAAACATGAAGCATTGCTAATTCCATACTTGGGCCATTTTGTGGAGTAGTTCAGTCACACCTGGGGTTTCTGCTGATGCTTTTGGGTAGGACCAAAATTAAATTTTGGAGCAGAATAGTTCTTCCTTTCATGTGTTCATGGTGAGACAGGAAGCCTAGAATTTATTCTTTCAATATTGAATACTGCACTGTTAGAAAAAGTATCCTACATGTGCTTCAGGTGTTTTATCTCCAGTTACTTGGTTTGTGCTTCAGCCTATTTCTTGTTGCTGGCTATGAAGCACCAGAAATAGATGGCCTGGAACACCTCAAGCACCATGTGTTGATTCAGGAATTGTAAAATGTGCAAAGAAATCAGCAGTGTGTAACTTTCCCGTGCTGTTTGTTTTGTTTAGACCCAGCAGCAGATAGCAGTCCAAGGGCAGCAGGTCGCTCAGGCTGCTGAGGGCCAGACCATCGTGTACCAGCCCGTGAATGCTGATGGCACCATCCTGCAGCAAGGTAGGGGGCTGCAGGCAGGCAGGCCAGCAGTGGCTCCTGCAGGGGGTTCTACTCCCTGCCCTGTAGTTATTGCCAAAGCCAACCCGAGCTGGGAGTGCTGTGGTCAGGTTGGTGGTGTGTGGATGCCCCAGGAGATGTTGGTGTTCTGCAGGAATTCACTCCAAGGTTCTTTCCCCAGAACCATAAAATGGCTCTTGCCTTTGGCAAGGGTTGTTAGGATAGAAACCTTTAATGTTGCTGTTACACCTCAAGTGCGTGGTCTTGTACCTCACACTGGGCTTACTGTGCAGGTACAAATGCAAAAACCAGGAATTCTGATGTAATTTAGTTAGTTCCATGCTTTCCTGAATTTCTGCATGTTATGGAAGGCTGAATGAGTGAAACACAGAAGTGGGACTAATGGTGTTCCCTTCTTTTTGTGTGCGTGTTTTTGTTTTGTTTTTCTTTTTTTTTTTCTTTTGTGTTTTACTTCCTTAAAGTTACAGTCCCTGTTACAGGCATGATCACCATCCCAGCAGCCAGCCTGGCTGGAGCACAGATTGTCCAGACGGGAGCCAACACCAACACCACCAGCAGTGGCCAAGGGACAGTCACAGTGACACTGCCAGTGGCTGGAAACGTTGTCAATTCAGGGGGAATGGTCATGGTAGGTGTGAAACTTCCCACTAATGTCTTTGAAGGCTGAGGGTTAAGATTTCTCTGTACAGATCTGCCTGGATTTTCACAAGGGTGACAGGATAGGGAGTAATGGCCTTAAGGTTTAAATTGTTTGAGTCAACTATTGATTTTCTTGAGGATTCCTTAAGATTTATGTCTCTGGTTCACAGACATTTTTCCTGCCAACTCCTGTTTCTCTGTGGTGTGAGGCCTTTTAACTGGAATTTTGTTGGTCCCCACTAGATGTCAGCAGCTCTGCAATGTTTGCTTAGAAGAGCTCTGAACTTAGCATGTAATTTAAATTAGAGATCACCTAAAAGAAAGGGAAGCACTTGGCACGTCCTGTTTGTTTAGCTGTACAAGAAGCAGCAACACAGTCATGGAATTGCATAATTTATTGAGATTTTGCTTTTATCAGAAAAAAAAAGCAGGGCTGATAAGTGATTTGTTTAAATTCGTTCTGCAGTTTGAGAGCAGCTTTATTGCTGCTTTTCATTTAAGTAGCTGCATTATCTGAGCAAAACCCAAACACTTCCCATTTTAATGTTTTGATTTTTCAGTTGTTTTTAGTGTTCACTTTGTGTTGTGAGCTGCAAGTACTAAACCACCTTCTCTGTACAGATGGTACCTGGAGCTGGGTCAGTCCCAGCCATCCAGAGGATCCCTTTGCCAGGGGCAGAGATGCTGGAAGAGGAGCCCCTCTATGTGAATGCCAAGCAGTACCACCGCATCCTGAAGAGGAGACAGGCACGGGCTAAGCTGGAAGCAGAGGGGAAAATTCCCAAGGAAAGAAGGGTGAGAATAAAACCTCGGATTTAATGCAGGGTTGCTCTGTGAGAAAGGCACAGAATCCCACCCAGGCAGGAAAATGAGGGGTAGAATCTTGGTGTTCCTTGATTTTTGAATTTTGTTGTTGTGCATAAGCTACATCACAGCAAATTTTTGAGGTCCCTTGGGGACAGTCCTGCTTCCTTTGGGTCCTTTGAGGTGTCTTACAAGTGGGCATTGGCTGCAAACACCTTATCTGTGGGCAGGGGGGTGGATGGGGACTGGGCAGCCTCTTCCAGCAGGTGGGAATTTGCCCTCAGGAAGCACTGCTGTGGGAATTGTGGCTGCTCTCTCATGTCCCCCTTCCCTGTGCTGCAGAAATACCTGCACGAGTCCCGGCACCGGCACGCCATGGCCAGGAAACGGGGAGAGGGGGGGCGCTTCTTCTCCCCCAAGGAAAAGGACAGCCCTCACATGCAGGTGAGTGGGACTGGGTCTGGCTTTTGGACAGCTGCCCCTTTCAGGCCTTCACCTCACACTTTACAGGTGTCTGCACTGGTTTGGTTGGGTTTCTGGGGGTTGTTGACCCTTGTATCTCCCTGCCTTTGAATTTATGTTTTCGGCATTGGAAAAAACCCTCCTGGCTCACTGCTTGTCCAGAGCAAGTGATGTTTGCCTTGAGAAATTTAATTACAGTAATGTGGATAGAAGTGTATTTCCTTTGTATTTCTTAGGGCAAACTCACACAAACATTCAGTGTTTGTAAAACAGCCTTTCTGGTCTGGTACCAGGAATGTTCTTTTAGGACATGAATTTAAGGTAGAGACACCTTATCTTATATCTGGTGGAAAATTAAAAACTGGGAATATCTGATTCTTAGCTGAGTGTTGATTTGCATAAGAAGTGCAAGGGAGGTTTCAAAGGAAGGGACACAATGGAGTAGAATTAGCAGATTCTGTTGTTGGTCTGTGCTTTAGAACAGTCCTGTGGCTTTAGGGAGTATTTCTTACTCTGAAGTAGAATCCTTCCCAAATACTGAACCAGTACTAGGTCTTCCTGGTTACCAGAAACAGCACCTTCCTGGGAACTGTTGGGATTTTTGTATTCCAGTCTCCAACAGTGGCCTGTAAAACCCAGGAAAAATAGGGCACATGTCAGAATCAAGAGAGGGACAGGAGTATCTCCTCCTGATGGTTGTGTGTGCTTCCCTCTGCCTCATGGAAAAATGTTCCAACCTGGCATGTATTTTGTGTCTGCAGGATCCAAGCCAGACCAACGAAGAAGCAATGACACAGATGATCAGAGTCTCCTAACCACTGCTTCCAGGAAAAAACACCTGGATGGAATTGCCATCCCTCCTGCCAGTCTGTCCTGCCTCTCCAGTGTGTCCAGCAAGTCTCGGAGTGGGACAATCACCATGTCACAGCCTGTCCTTTTCTACAGAGCAAGACCCACGTGTTCAGGGCGTGGTTGAGATTTTAATTCAACAGGCAGAAACTTCCAGACTTCCTTGACTCACTCTCCTGATCCAGCACAGGGAATTTGGAGTCTGACTGCTCGTCAGCTGCACCACAGGACTGTGTTTGCCCAGCAGAGACTTATTTCCATCCACTCCTCACATCTTTGGACTTGTTTCCCTGAACTGATCCCTGTTGTTGCACTTCTGGACCTGGCAGAAACTGAAGGGGATTCTTTTCAATTCCACTTTGTAAATGTGTAAACAACAAGCTCTTCTCTGGGAAAGGTTCAGCCATCCAGTCAGTGATAGAAATACTCAAGATTACTACAGGACTTAATGTATTGTGTGTCTGTTCCAAGAACTAAGGTGGTAGAGGGTGATGTGGGGAGAAGGATTTCGTTAGTAAAAGCAGTCTCTGGGTGGTTTTTGTATGTTTATTGCCAGTAGTTGTTACTTTGGAAGAAAACTGGATGCAAGTATAAAAGTGATTTAAACTTTTAAGTGAGTCTCTTCCAAAGGATTTTTTGTTTTAAATCTTCTCTCTAACCTGCCAGTCAAGTGCAGGGTCCCTCCAGAAGACATCAAATCCTTAGTCTCAGAGTCTTGATCAGCTTCATGATGGTATTTCTTGATGCCTAAATCAACTCTAAACTCTCCTTGTCCAGAGGGAGGGATGTTCCATTACAGCAGCAGCTGGGGCAGCTCACCCTGTCCTGAGGTACCTGAAGGGCTGTTACCAGGTGAAGGCAGATACTGATGAACCTTTCAGGCTTTTTACAGATTATTCTCTTAAAAAGAAAAAGTGGCACTTAATGAAAGAGGAGTACTTAGTTTTTTAAAAAGGGACTCTTTAATGACCTACAGCTTGCTTCAGGCTGAGTATCTCCACAAAACAGATTTATCTTTAATTCTGTAGCTCATTCCACATTCTAAGCCTACTCCATTCTTACTGTTTTGAAATTTGGTGATGGGAGCAGTAGCCAGAAGAATTTAACAGGTGATCTCAGATCACCCCATGCTTGTCCCCTCTCACCTTGATGAGTTTAAAGCTGCTCTGTGTATCATCTACTTGCTGGAGTCCCAGATCTTCCAGTTTTTGTGTTCTGTAGATGAAACTGGATCACAGCAGTGAATGTTGGGATTGGGAATATTGCCAGGTGAATATGAACCTGGACAGGTGAAGCTGCAGAGTGAGGGGGCTTGGGGATTTCTGAGGAAAGCAGCCAAGGATGGCTGAGACTGGGTTAAATTCAGTGAATGTTGTTTTCAAGTGACAAAGAAAGTAAATACATCTTGAAAAATAAACTCCACATTATTTTTTCCCCCTTCAAGTTACTGGAAACTTATGACTAAAGACAAAGTGGAGGACAAATTAGCAAGTTGTGAATACAAGAGATAGAACTTGAAAATTTGATTTACTTTGGATAAAAGTACTAAACCTGAGTATGAGAAGAAGTGAGGGAATGCAAGAGGAGGGAGCAGAAATGTGGGGAAATGTTGGATTCTGTGTTGTCTCCTGGCAATCCTGGAGGAAGAGGAGGCCTGTGCAGGTCCTAAGGATGGCTCCACCTGGGGAGGGAGGTGGCCAGTGAAGGGCCCAGGAGGAATTGCAGGTGGGTGTTGGTAGTTGGGCAGCTGGGTGTTCTAAAGGAGGTCAGTTCATTTTTCTGAGTTCTTAGCTCCATGTTCATACCCTCCCCACAGTCTGCACGGGGGAGCTGAGGGTGGGAAGGGGACTGGGACACACCTGCAGCTGTGGCAGCAGCTGCTTCTGGGCAGGCAAATAAATCCTTCTTTCAGCTTTGTCTTAAGTTAGGCCAGTAATCCAGTGCTTTGCTCACAAAACTTACATTATGGTTTCTTTCTAATGATTTCACAGGCATTTTTTACGTCCATGGCACTGATGGCATCACTGGGGCCTTGGGTTCTGCCTTAAATTCCTGCCCAATTCCAGTGTGGTGCTGCTTTTCCTCAGCTGGCACCTGAACCCCTCACCCAGCATTTCCTCCCATTTCAGCAACACAGCTCTCTAGGGAAGAACATTTGCTTTAGTTGGGTTTGCAACATTATTGTAAATATTTTTTTAGAGCATCTGTACATTTTGTTGGACTATTTTAGTGCTGGAGTAAGAGCCTCTCTGTGATGTTTCTGCCTTTCAGCTGATGGTTAATCTGTCCTGAGGGAGCCCCTCTGAGAGCTGGGAATTTGGGAAGCAATATTATTGCTAGGGCATAGTTTTTGTTTTGTTTTGTTTTTAATGAGCAATTACTTTTCTTAACTTAGAAGCTTCTCCAAACAGGTAGAACTTGTTTCCCCATAAGCCCTTCATATCTAGGTTCTCTGATCTGTTGTTGTAGAATGTGTATGAAGACATGGATTTGTGTTAGAGAAAGTCTTATTGTTGATACTTTCAATAGTGATGTGACAGCCTGAGTGCTCTGCTCAGGGTTTTATTTGTTTTGGGTTATGTGTATCACTGCTCAAAGTCCTGTTTACTTGGTGAGAGTGGAGTCACCACCCCGAAAACATCTCCTTCCTTTTCTGGGGAAATTCATTAACTTGGAAGCATCATCCAGTTCAAACCTCTCTAGTAATTAAATGACAATTCTCTGTTTATTGGCTGCTCTTGAGCAGAACCACCACTTGGGGAGGGACTGGGCATGTGGGTGAGGATAAAAGAGGCTCGGGGAGAAATGTGGCCCATTGACCCAGAGCAGGAAAGCAGCAAACCCCTCAAAAACCAGATTTATATGAGTGTAAAGAATGGGATTTGGGAAAAAATGCTCCTCAAGTGATGCTAGATGGGTTTAAGGCCCTGCATGTTAAAAAGAAGGGAAAAATAACCTTTTCTTGGTGAATGGAGGTGGGAGGGTCCTGAGGTGAACAGAATGTCAGGCAGCGTTTGTATATAGTTAAAAGTTTATAATTTTTTTTATATGATGCATTTTTTCAAGTGTATTTCGGTCTTTAATAGATGCAATTGTAAGTACTGTGTACACTCTCCAGCTAATAAAATTTATAACCAGGGAAGCTTTTGCTCTGTGTGCAGATGCTGTGGGTGACGTGGCAGTGCTGAGGGCACTGTGGGGGTGGCACGGCCACCTTGGTGTCCCTGTGCCCTCCACCCTGGTGCTGTAGGGGATGGGCAGGTTCCATGTGTGCCCATGGTCCCTCTGGGCACGCTGCTGCTCCCTCAGTGCTGCTCTAGAGCTGCCCACAGGATTGGGGTGGCACATTCCCTACAGTATTGGAAATACTTAATGCTCTAAACCCCACACCAACACTTTTGCTGTCTCCAAAATGCCCCAAAGGACGAGGGTGAGTGTCATTAATTCTTTCCAGAATTGGTTGGTACAGTGATGATCATAAAAACATCTAAACATAAAAAAAGGAAGGAACAGTATGTAAGAACACAGAATGGGAAGCTGGGACAGGAAGAGAAGAGAACAATCATGCAAGTCTGTTTGGGAAGCCAGAATTCAGTTTCTTTTATGATGTAATTTTCTAGCTTTATTTTCATACAATTTACAACAGAATAACAAAATCCTTCAGCCACATCAGAACAGTCAACAGAATTTACCTCTGTCACTCTCAGACCTGCACAAGCACTCAGAGGCAGAGCAGAGTTTATACAATCCATGGATGTATTCCCTGCCTTTTCCCCTTCTTTCCTTCCTTCTCTTGCCACCCAGTACCCAGGCTGGAGTTTTCCTTCTATCTTAGTATCAAAAATTTAAGCCAATGTTTGTGTTCTATTCAGCATCCTCAGGCTCCAAGTCACAGAATTAAGATGAAAATCTCAGTCAGCTGAATTTGGGTGTTTATCCATAATCCCTGAGGGGTGTTTGATCATATCACCATGATTACAGGATTCTGTAGTCTGATCAACAATTTATAATGAAGTCCAACTAGGTTTGTCCTGGAGCATGGGTGTGTGTTAATGAACAACAAACAGGAAAATACAAAGTTATTCCTTTGTAAAACAGTAATTTTGAATGTAAATCCCAGCTCTGGGTGTTCAAGCTGATGGCAGTTTACACTGTAAGGAGACAAGTGTTTTCCAACAAGCCCCTTGTTTACTGAAACATGGCAAGGGAATGGTCTGTTTCTCCAAAGCCCAGGAATCACCTCTTATGCTTCAAATAAAGCAGATTTTTGTCACTTTAATGACTTGGATCTTAGAGTGGGCAGCAATTAATGCTTTATCTGTGAGTATCCAAGTGAGCTGTTGAAGAAAGGGCAAAGGAAGCATCTCCTGCATCTGCCAGCCCCTCGCTGCTCTATCAGCTGCTGCCACACAGAGCCCTTTTCCTGGGCTGGGTTTGGAGTTCCCTGCCACTTAAAAATAGAGCAGTTTGGAAGAGCAAACCTGCCCCAGCCTTGCCCTGGGTGTGCTGGGTGTGCTGCTGTGCTCTCAGAGGGGTGCAGGGCTCTGCAAAGCCCAGTGAACAAGCTCAGGGCTCTGTGCCCCTTTCTTCAGGTGCCCCTTTCTCCTCTTTCCCTGCTGCAGGGTCAGGCTGTGGGGCTGTGGCTCTGAAGAGAACAGTCGTGTACTCCACAGCCCCTGAGGAGGGTGAAGCTCCTGGAGGTTCCTGCCCATGGAAGGAAACCTTTGGAGCAGGCTGGACATTGGCATAGAGGACATCCTGGGGGCTGGGCTGGGGTCTGAGCTCAGCATAGACTGTGCTTCTGCTCAGCTCCTCTTCTGCCATCGCCCTCCCTTCGTGTCCTCGGGGCTGAGGAACCTCAAGGAACGAGAAGTTCAAAGGAGACTCAGCACTTTGGGCTCCTGAACATCAGCCTTAGCTCATCTGCAGCCACAAACATTTCCTGCTTGTCTCACGAAGTTGGGAAGAGGGGAGGAGATGGGTGGCCAAAGGGAATGTGTGCACAGAGAGGTTTAGGAAAGTTCTACACAAACTCAACTTCCTGACACTGAAGGGACTGGGGTAGGAAGGTGCAGCCACAATCTGAATGCTTAGGATGCTAAAGTTTTCCTTTGATAAGCAGCTTTGGTGATGTTACTGCAGATTTAATGTGCAATCAAAATTGTATGTTCCTTATTACATTTATTTTTCTGAGTACTATAGGCAAAATTAAACAGAAGGACTCAAATAACCAAGGCAGGTTGTGGCTGCTTTGCAAAAAGGTTTCAGACAATTAAAAACTACAAGCAGCTTTAATCTGGGAGCTTGAGGGGATGCCTGTCACCCTCTGCAGGATGGGTGGAAGTGCTGTGTGGGGACACAGAGGTGGTGTCTGCATGGCAGGGGGCACCAAGGCACCAGGAATGGGAGGTGTCTGGGGGTGTCTTACCTGCAGGGCTCTTTGTCTGCAAGCAGGATCTTTGGCAATGTCCACCCCTTTTCCTGCCAGGAAAGCCAGAAACTCCTTTGAGTGTAAACCAACACCTTTACCTGTTCATTTGAAACAGGACTCCCTCCTGTCTTGTCCCTCCATTCAGCTCACACCTTGCATTCCCTCCCAGCTCATCCCTCCCTCCTTGGACAAGGGTTGCTGTGCACAGAGCTCCCTACACCCAGGGTGGTGGGATGGCAAGGAAAACCAGACAGGAGGATTTGGGATCTTTACCTGCTCTTTTCATTCTGATGTAGGTGATGAGGAGGAAGAGAACAGCAGCAACCAGAGCAGTGGAGGGCAGGAAGGAGCTCAGCACCACGAGGGCATAGAGACTGCTGTGGGGGAAACCAGGCTGTCTCCATCACTGTTCACAGCCCCAGAGGTGATGGGGTTAATTTGGGAGGGGATTTTGTGTGGTTTACAATTGATTACGTTTCCAGGATAAAAAGTCAGCACCCAAATACCAGCCTTGCTGTCTCTAAACAGGCGCTCTGTGAGGTCAGGACTGATCCACAGCCACAGAGGATCCATCCCAGCACTTGGCAAGCCTGGGGAAGACTCAGGAGCTTGGATTCCCTGCCTGCAGCCATCTGCAGTGCTGCCAGCCATCAAGGGATCCCTAGCCAGGATTCAGTAGCCCTTCTCAGGGTCTGTCTTTGATGAGGATCATTAATGGGGTCACTTTGAATCAGGGAGTATCTCTGGTCTGATGTGCTGTGGCTTTAGCTGGGCTAAGTCTTGGGCTGGGCTGCTGGTACCAAAGCACAGTCATTGTGCCATTGCCTGGCCTGTATTTGTGTTGGGTTTTTTACCAGGTAGAAAGCAAGGACATGGTAAAACTGAGCACCCTTGGCAGAAGCCTCACTTAGTGCTCCTGAATCTGATGGGAACCTTCTAGAACTTCTCATGGGACTGGGGAGGTTGGAACAAGGTGTGGGGAGAAGGGGGAGCCTCTGTGTGTGTGTGTGCAGTGCTGAGTGTGTCACACAGCTCCTCAAACCCTGCCATGTGTGCAGGGAGTTGGTGGCTTTACCTCTTCTCCTTATCAGTGTCATCCGTGGCATTCCCCTTCTTAGTGGGAAATGAAGTGGGGTCAGAATCTGCATCCAAATACCTATATTCCTCTTGGAAAGAAATAAAAAGCAACAACAACAAAAAACCCCATGAGCAGGTGATTTCCCACAGCAATCCATCCCTCTTTCTCCTGCTGAAAATTGGTGAGTTTTTCTCCAGCAAAGGTTCAGATTGCTCAGAGCCCATTCCATGTGCTGATGGGAATGTAGGATTTCATCAATCAATGAAGCCAAGCCAGGTCCCCCCCACCAGTTGGCTCCAATTTGTTTATCTCATTAGTACGTATCAAAAATATGTTTTGAAAAAAGAAATTCAGGAATTATCTATGTCCCAGGAAATTTCCAGGCTCCAAAGAGAGCTCTTTAACACTGACCTGTAATCTTTCTTGTCAAGTGGTAAGAAATTGCTGACTTGTAGAAGATCATTAATTCCTTGATTAACTCACCCCAAACTTGCAGCTTGCTGCTATTCCGTGGTTTGTTTCTCCCCTGGAAATAGCTCCTGAGTTGATATTCTCCTGAGTCATTAAGTTGGAGCTTTCTCAGCCGCGCTCTAATCATTTTCCAGGAGAACTCATTCATCATTCCAGTCCCTGCTGCTTTAAGGAGACTTTGATCAGAGTTACCTTGAATTCGGGACACGGTTTTGCACCAAATACAACGCTGGAGTTTCCCTCTCATGGAAAGGGAGTGATGAGGGACAAGGAGTTCCCTTTATTTTGCAAACAGTCTCACAAATTCTGAAGAACTTGGACTGGTGATTCATCAGAGGGAGAAGACAGGAGAAAACAACCCCCATGGAGTGTCCACGTCCCCAAGCACAGGGGCAGAGCCAATGTCAGCACTGTCCTTAATGTCCCTTCCAGCCCAAATCATGCTGGGATTCTATGACAAGACCCAGAACTGACTATAAAAATGAGTCTCCAAAAGCTGGTGTAATTAAGCAGATTTCAGACTGAACATTTCCTCCCCTCATTGACTTCTGGGTACCTCAATCTGTGTCTGGCCACGGATGACACAAATAAAAAGTGCTCAAGTGACTCACAGAGAGCAGTGTCTGAATGTGCAGTGCCCTGTCCTAGGAAAGGGGTCTCTGAGCCTTACCTGGAAGTGCCAGCAAGAGCAGCAGGGCTGCAAAACTGCCCATCCTGGAGGGGAAAGTGGTTTAGGGCACTGAGGGGCAAAGTGTATCCCGGAGCTCCTTTATCCTGAGCTGCTCCTGCTGCAGAGGGAACAAACTCCCTGCCCCTCCCAGCCAGCTGCTGCCCCGAGTGGGGATGCTGCTTTGGGACTGCTGAGGGATCTTTTAACCACACTCTCAGGGTTGGTTCTGGGGAGGGAGGGCTGCATGACACTCCCTGCCTGCTTTTCCCCCTTCAATACCCTGTGATAGCCATATTTAGAGACCAGACCAAGGGGCTGGACAAGAAATGGGTATTTTAGGTCTTTGGTGCTGCTCTGACCCCTCCCAGAGCAGCCTTTAGCTGGGAGTGTTCCTCCTCCTGCTGCCTTACTGACATGGAACCCTGCAGCCCATTGCCACCAATCCACACCAAGTCACAGAATCAGTTTGAGTTTATTTAGTTTTGCAGGGAAAAGAAGTATGAATGCACCTGGTTTTGGGTTCTGCCTGTGAGGGCTAAATGCAGCTTCTCTGTGGGGAGGGAGGAACAACCACCACAGGTTGGGAACATCCCCCTGAGTGGGGAATGAAGATACAGGAAGAACTACAGAGAGACAGTTCATTTGCTCACAAAGTCCCTTCAGAGATGAGGAAGCAGGCTTGGAGCTGCAAGGACACCACATCCCTTCCTGGGGTGTCCTGCACTTCCTATTGCCTTCCCACTGGGACTTTCTCCAAGGATCCACACTACCCAAAGCAGCTTTGGGGAGTTATTCTTCCTCACCTCATGATGACAGGCTGTGATGGAGTGATATCAGGGGTGGGATCTGCAATAACTCTGCCTGGGGTGTCGTGCCAAGGAGAAGAGGTGACAGATGGTGACATTCCCTCTCCAGAGGGACAGGTTCATCCACACCTGTGTTTAGTAGTGATCCTTTTCTTACAGCAGGTGGCAAAGCTTTGCCTGCAAAGCCCTGGTGTTCCCTTTCCATGGACTCCCTTGGCTCAGCTCACGCAGCACTCTCCCAGCAGGGAATTCCATTGTGTCCAAGGCCAGCAGTGAAAGGGAGGACCTGCTGCTCACTCAGGCTTGGGTTCTGCTCTCTTCCTCTGCTGTTTCTGCTGATGCCAATGATACAGATCAGCACAGCCACCAGCAACTTGGCAACCAGGAATCCAGCAAGGATGTATAAAACAGTGAAATCCACTTCAGGAGGGGAGCTGTGGGGAACCAGAAATACAACCATGAAGGGGAGGGTTCAGCCTTTAAAGAAACTCTTGTACTACTGCCTTAGACCTAGGAAGACCAGCAATCCCAGCACAGGGAGTTTGAGGCTCACCTGGAGATGCTCTGGACAGCTCTAGGCTCCTCTGGCTCTTGTGTCTCCAGGACAGCTGCTGATAGAAACAGAACAGTTTAGTCTGCAGATGTTTCTGGGTGATGTTCACTGGAGTCAGCAGTGCCCAGCTGGGCAAGGGGAGGTGGGACATGGGGCTGTGTGCCAGGAGATCAGTGTGGGCAGCACGAAAGGGATGATGTGTTGGGTGTCCTGTGGCAGTGAAATCACACTGCTGTACCCTGGGGATGAAAAGAGGCCATGAAACACAGACCCTCCTTAGAGTAACACAATAGTAGGTGTTTACTGAGACCCAAGACTCACCTCTCAGCACTTCTACCTGCACCTTCCTCAGGCTCTTTGTGTCCCCCAGGAAATAAGTCCTGCACTGGTAGAGCCCAGCATCCTCCTTCCTCAGCTGCCTCATGGTGACCGTCAGGACCCCGTCGTGGATGTTGTCCCTGATGGAGGTGGTGCCTTTCCTGCCCCTGGGGAAGGGCAGCCAGAAGGATCTGGCGCTCACCACGTGCTGGCACTTGGTCTGCTCGACCTGCCTGCACCAGCTCTTCTCTCTCCACCACTGCTGCTGGGGGTCGTAGGAGCAGTTGACAGAAATGGTGCCCCCCTCCACCCCGTACACCACGGTGACGTTCTCTGCAGCACAGGATGCTAGGAGGGATGGAGGGAGAGAGGGGACAGGGTGAGCCCAGGCTCAGTCAGGTCTATCCCTCCCTGCTGTGGTGATGCTAAACATCATTTGCATCCTTTGCAGCTCTAGTGATGGCCCTGATGCTGGAGGGCTGTCACCTGTAGGACTGTCACCAGGAGGGCTGTCACCTGGAGGGCTGTCACCAGGAGGGCTGTCACCAGTAGGACAGTCACCAGGAGGGCTGTCACCTGGAGGGCTGCCACCTGGAGGGCTGTCACCCGGAGGGCTATCACCTGGAGGGCTGTCACCAGGAGGGCTGTCACCAGGAGGGCTGTCACCTGTAGGACTGTCACCTGGAGGGCTGTCACCTGGAGGGCTGTCACCTGTAGGGCTGTCACCTGGAGGGCTGTCACCTGCCTGCTTCCCCCATGAACCACCAGTGTGCTCAGTCTCATCTCAGGTGCTGTGAGATGTGTCTGTGCTGACCCTGAGCCTGCTGGCTGAGCTGGCTCTTACCTGGCAGCAGTTCTTGGGCTGGGACTGAGTGCAGGACGTATCAGCTTCCTTAAGATCTGCAGATTTTCCAAAGCTCGGGTAAATTTTGGTCCTTGCCTTCCCTCCTAGCCCTGTGGTGGCTGCTCTGGAGCTCAACCACATCCCACCTCTGTCACCCCTGGGCTCCTGCCCAGTTTGTAGGCAGGATTAGGGATTAAATGCAAACTTGCCTCTTGCTCTGGTCCTGAGGAGCACGGAGCTGGGCACATGGGTAGGTGGAGCAGGCACCTTGATCTTTAAAAGCTCTTTTACAGCATTTGGCTCTGGAATACCCTCTGCTGCAGAAAAGGTCCTTTGCAGTAAATGGCCATGAAGTTTATCCCCATTTTGAAGATCTTTGCACAGCCAGAGCAAAGCCACCCAGCCCTGGGAAATGCTAGAATCACACTGACACCTCCAAACCAGTGTCCTGCTTGCTGGTTAGGAGGTTACTTCTGACTCCCACTCCCACTCCTAAACCCAGGGGTTCAGCAGTTTTTTCCCTCTCTATCCTTTAATATCTTACTAATTTTAACCATGTTGACAGCTGGTCTTTGGCTGCTTGGCTTTTTTTTATTGTCTTGGTTCCTTATTTCTAATTTCCATTCCTCTTCATGACAGGAAAAGGCAGAGGGGACAGTGTGAGCTATTAATACTTCCAGAGAGAAGTGCAGTGTGGTATTTGTGGAAATCTCTATTTCTAGTGAAAAAAATTCAGAGGCAAATGTTTCTGTGAAACCATAAGTAATGATAAAACAGAAGCAAATTTAAAAATAGGCTCTTGTGAGGACTTTGTGCTGGCTGAGGTTTTTAATAACACTGCTTAAAATAATTTCAACACTTCTAAGTGAATTGTAAACTAAAAAATCTGAAGTTCTTTCAGCTTGACTAGAACGAGACATAAAAGGGAGCTGTGCTCTGCCAGTATCCACCACCTGCAAGTCCCTCCCAGTGTGCTGGGACCCCCAAAGTGGCTGGAGAGGGAAGGCAGAGCTGGGAGCCCCAGCTGGGTCCTGTGCCTTGGCTCTGCCTTTGGATCCATGTGCCTCTCCAGGCTGGACACACCAAGTGCCCGAGATTTCAGAGCTGTGCCCTTCACTGGGTTCTATTTCCCTTCTCCTGGCCCCTGCCCGTGCTAATTTATGTATTTGTAAATTACATATACACCAATTACATATACGTAAATTACATTCCAAGCCCTGCAAACGCAAACACCCAGGATTTTGCAATTTCACATTTCACAAAAGAGGCACACAGGACTTCTTTCATCAGTGTTTCCTGTTCTGACTCAAAAGGGTCCCTGTGAGGAAAGCGAGGGGTGCTGGGGTCACCCCTGGCCCTTTGGGAAATAGCAGGAAAGGAGAAAAGCAGGAGGAAGGAGCTTCCCATGGAGAGCAGGCTTTGCCCCAGTGCCTTCCCCTGCCACCTGCAACCCAAAGCCACGCTGCCTCTTACCTGCCAGGAGGAACATGATGAGGTGCAGGAGCTTCCCCATGTGAGCTGAGCAGAGCAGGGGATGGGAGAGGAGCCTGCAGAGCAGCGACGTGGGCTCTGCTCCTTCTGCCCCTCCGTGCTCTGACGGAAGCACAGGAACTTGGCATCCTTCTCATCCTGCACATTGAGCAACTCGCCAGGGACGGGCATTGCTCTCATGGGCTGAAAATTCAGGCATCAGCATTGCCCAGTCCCAGCCACGGCTCGGGCTAGACAGCCCAAGAGGGAGCATCATGTGATGGTCTGACACCATGGGCTGGGACATCCTGCTCAGCCCAGCTCCCCCCAGAGCAGGACCATGGAATCCCAGGGTGGTTTGGGTTGGAAGGGACCTCAAAGCCCACCCAGTGCCACCCCTGCCATGGGCAGGGACACCTTCCACCAGCCCAGGGTGCTCCAAGCTCTGCTCAACTCGGCCTCGAGGGTGAGCATGTTCCTCTAAATCCATTTTTGGGGGGAGAGACCCCTCCCATCACCCCCAACATCTGCCCTGTCTCTGTGGGGCAGCACAGTTGGGCACATCCCTTTGTTGGGAAACAAGTGGTAAAGCTGACAATAAAATCCTGTTCTCCAGGTAAATTAGTAATGCTGACCTAACACGGGAATATTCCTTGGGAATTACTGAAATAACTCCCGTTTCTCTCCCTCTCCACAGCTCTCAGGGGTGGCTTTAGGCTGAAAGGGCAAACAGGCTCAGAGTTTATGAGAGAATTCCTCCTTTCATTGACTCCCAGCCCCCAAATCCAGGCTGTGCTGCTGCAGCCCAGCTCTCCCTGCCCCTGTGAGTCAGGGCTGGTGGCAGAGGTTCCCAGTGCTCCCAGTGCTCTGGGTGCCACCACCCACACCCCCCTGGCTTCCCAAAAGGTGCCTGGATGTCTCCTGGAAGTGGCTTTGGAGCAAACACCAGCACAAGCCACACAGTGCCACCAAATAAAGGCAGATTAATATTTCCACGTGCAGCTTTGCCATCCCCTGGCACTCCTGGGATACAGGAGATGCTCCTTTCAGTGCCAGGGAGGCAATTTGGGGAAAGATTCCCTCCTAGCCCTCACTGTACCTTCCTCATTCACACACTGAAGCTCCTCCTGCTGGGATTTCTCTGAAGCCTCCGTTTTATTTCTGGAAGGTGCACACTTTCCCCTTGGAATGGTTGTTTTGGGGTTGTTCACTCCTTTGGGAAGTAATAGGTGAGGATTGTAGTCTTATAAGGTTTCTTTTGCCTTCTCCTCAGGTGCTTTCTGAAAGCAGCTGATATATTTGTGTACAGTGGGAGAGGAGCAGAGAGGGGCAGGTTCTGCCCCCTTGCACACTGGGGGAACGGGTCTCTCTTCCATCTGTCACCCCAAACCAGGGGCAGTGACCTGGGGATGGCTAAATCACCCCGGAGAGGACCACTCTGGGCTTTTCCCTTGCTGGCACCACCATCTAGTGCCGCTCTCCGGAACTTCATGTGTCCCTCTTGGAGTTTATCCCACAATTGCAATCGATCCTCGGAGCCGGTGGATTAATTGGTGCTTAATAAATGAGTCCCTGCACGGAGCTGTTTGCTCTTCTTAACCACAGTGAAGGGTTCGGGGTCTCCAAAAGGGAATTTGCTCTCCAAGGAGGGAACTTCTGAGGATTTTGAAGGTGGCTCAGTCCCTGTCTAGGCAGGCAAGAGGGAATCACAGGATGGTTTGGGCTGGAAGGGACCTTAAAGACCATCCCATCCCATCCCATCCCATCCCATCCCATCCCATCCCATCCCATCCCATCCCAT
>JAWWEE010000069.1:3917412-3970060 GCA_035221455.1 Xenops minutus | reverse complement strand
GCTCCAAGCCCTGTCCAACCTGGCCTTGGACACTTCCAGGGCTGGGGCAGCCACAGCTTCTCTGGGCAACCTGTGCCTCATCACCTTCACAGGGAAGGATTTCTTCCCAAAATCCCATCTAACCCTATCCTCTGGCAGTGGGAAGCCATTCCCCTTGTCCTCTCACTCCAGGCCATTGTAAATGAGCTATGCAAAGTCCAAAGTGAAAGGGTGGTTCTCATGAAGACCTGCAGGTAGCTCTGTCAGCAGCCCAAGGGTGGAAGAAGGGCAAGGACATCATCTTGTGGGTTTTCAGGAGAAAGAAGATGTAGAAGAGCCTGCACATGAAACATTCCTGTTTGACAACTAAACAGGGTGAAGCTCTGGGGTGCTTTAAATGAGCCCAACCTGTGCCCTGTGCCTGGCAGAAAGGACACAGCATCAGGGGCTGGGGGCACTGATTCCAAGGCAGCCCGTGCCACAGTGCTGGAGGGGCTCGGGACTGCACTCAGGGACATCCCAGAGCACCAGCAAACTGGGAGGCTGGGGGTGGGTGGCTGCTTTTTATTTTTAAATTAATTTATTTACTTGGACATCTTCCATACAAGGACGAATAGACCCTGAATTCTTAACTGGTGTGCTGATAAACCTGCAGGTCTGCCCAGTCTTAAATATGCCTCTTTTTCTCTCCTCAAGTTGGTGGTTAAGAAAATGATACCTCAGAGGGATCAGAAACTCTCTGTGAGGTGACTGATTGCAGTTTTTGTTCCTTCTTGCTCCAGTGAGCACAAATCTGGATTCTCTCTGAGAGTCCCCCTGGAAATGCCTTTCTTCCACTCCACTGTTTTCTACTATTACTCTTCCACAGCTTGACCCAGGATAGCTGCATGAAGCACAAATTGTTAGGGGAATCTTGGGCTGAATGAACCATTTCCAGACCCATTTTCTCTTTCTTTCTCTCACATCAACTCTGAAAATCTCAACAATTCCATCAGCCTCCCTGCTGCAGCCCTGGCAAGAAAAGCCAGTGGGATGTGACTGGCCTGGGAATGAGGGGTGGTTCGAGCCCCTTTGGTCAGGGGCAGGAAAATCAGGTGCCAGAGCTTCTGGTCCTTTGGAGAAATGGAGCTGAGCCCCAGTAAACTCATTTCATGTTGCTCCCCACATGACTGCTAAATACAGACAGCACATGTGTCATCTGGAGTGTTTCCAGCAGAAAGAGGGAAGTGCAGATGTTGGTTCTGCTTATTCTTATAGTCCTGCACTCGCATCCCCAGCCCATTCCATGGGAGATGGCACCAGTCACAGCAAGGTTCAAGTTTGATCCCTGTAGCACTGGATTGAGTTCCCTTGGCCACAGGAGCTGAATCCTCAGGAGTGGGGCAGAGTTTGTACCAAAACACAGCTGGAATACCAAACCCAGCCGTGTCCAGACAAATACTGCTCTTCTTCAAAGGTTCAGCCCTCCACACCTGCCTCTCCAAGAGTCTACATTTTAATGGAGCTGGAAAAGCAGATGTACAAGGTATCCTGGGAATAACCCCACACCTCTGTCTGGCCTGAGACAACCTGCCACGAGTGTGGCAAAACCTCTACAGGAGGGAGGTCTGAAAATGCACAGGCAAGGCACACATGGCAGCAAAACTCAGCTCCTCCCCCAGGGTCCATCCACACACCTCCTACTCCTCATCCCCACTTTGTATTCCAGTTCATTTCCCCCGTTTCTGGGTTGTTTGGGAATTCTGTGCTTCATGCCGAGTCATTCCGTGGGACCTGGCTGAAGGCGATGACAGCGTATTCCACACCCACACCCCCACCCTGCGGGTCCCTGTGAGCCTCACTGGGCTCAACATTGCAGTAAAGAGGATCCTCAGGGCTGGGCCGGCATTGCAAGTCCAGCTTAACGTGGTTTAGGCTTTTGATGTCATCCTTGGGACTTTCTCTTCTTCCAGCACTGCCAAGCTATGAAAAGGAAGGGAAACCCCTTGTTAGCATGAATCAGTGACAGGTCACAGCTGTTACCACAAGACCAAATTTTCCCATAAGGAAAGGATAAGCCATGTAAAAATTTACCTTTGGTCACGACAGAGGTGAAAGAACAGAAAACTCTTTTCTTCATCACCTCTCTTGGATACAGGTGACAACCTCATGGTCTGACCTTGGTTACTGCTCTTTGTATCATTTCTCAGGAGTTACTAGAATTTGGTCTGCTGTGATTTTTTCCTCTTGGAGCTTCCCTACATTAATTACCCCTCTCCCTCTCTCCAGCAAGGAACATTCCTCTCTCTGGGGACATTAAATACCATTTCCCTCCTGCTCACAACCAAAGTGAGCTCCAAGGTCCTCGTCAGGTGGGTCCAACTCTCCTCACAGAGTATTGGTCATGGATTCAGTACTATATGGGAAATAATTCATTTTCTTACCTGTGCTGTGCCCTCTGAATTGTCATAGGTGTCCTCTGCTTCTTGTTTCCCTTTGGAATAAGCCAAAATCAGAGGTTTTAGAAGTAGGGAAGTCCATGAAAAGCCTGGCCCTTGCCTGTGTTTCAGGAGCTTTGGGGAAGGCTGTGGGATTGCCCAGTGACAGGAGCATTGGATGTGCCAGTGGGACCCCTCTGCTCTGAGCCTGGGGAACACCTTGGTCTCACTTTGGTGCTCCCCTAACGTGTTTACAGGTTCCTGTGCAGGGTCTGGAGGAACCTGGGCTTGACTTATTGTGAGGGGAGATGGCAGCAAGGAGCCTGCCTTGAGGATTCCCAGCCTGCTCCTGCCTGCTCTGCAGGGCACTGTGAGCTGGGCATGGGCTCTCCTGCAGTGGGGAAGGGATGGCAGGGAGGGCCCTGTCTGGTACAGACCAGAACACGGGGCATCCCCCGGCTCCACATACCTGGTCTCCGCAGCACCTTGTGCAGCCTGACACACAGTGTTCCCGAGGTGATGAGAGCCAGGATGAGCAGGATGGACAGGACCACACACAGCAGGATGAAGGTGTTCACATTTGAGCTGCAGCCAGGAGAGCAGAGGAGTTACCAGTGCTGGATGATGTAACAGCCCAGTACCAAACAGTGACCAAAAGGGACAGGAACAGGTTTCATGTGCTTGATTCTATGCACTTGGAAGGGGGGTCTGGTTCTCTTGCAGCATTCTGGATCTTTCTACCTGGCTGTGCCTTCTGAGCTTTTCTTAAGCTGTTCTGCAGGCTTTAGAAACAAGCCACTGTTCAAAGCTCCGAGCACAATTCCAGGCTCTCTGAAGCAGGAATTGCCTTTTCCTCTGTGTTTTGCAGCACCTGGTGCACCAGAGCTGAGGGATGATTGGGCTCTTAGGTGCTGCTGCAGCATGGATGACAGCAGATGTCCAAAGGGGAAAAGTCCTTTACATTTAACAGCCTGGTAAATGCATCAAATAGCAGCCAAGGACTGTTTCATTGCTAAATATTCACAGACAGGAGTGAGCAAAGTCAGGGCTTATGGGCAGATTCTGGGGATTCTGTTGCTGTGAAGAGCAGAGTCCAAAGAGAGAAGGATAAGGAAGCAGAGAGGCACCTGCACTGCAGAAAGCTGGGACTTGATTTTACCAGTCTGCCTCTTCCTTTGGAATGATGCTCTGGGCAGGAGCTGGGGGAGGAGAGGCCAGCTTTGGCAAGGATCCTGTCATACTAATCCCTCTGTGGGCAGCACTCAGAGTACCCAGGGACTGCTTGCCTGGGTGTTTTGTGGACAAAACATGAATAAAGCCTGTGTATTCAAGCTCTCCTTTTCGGTCTTACCTGGGTGCTGGGCTGTTGCCCAAAGGAGTTGCTTGACTTGTGTCTTCAGTGTCTGCCAGAGCTCTTGGAGTCAGTTCTATAATCACAGGCATGAAGAGAGGAATGAATAGTCACTACAGGGCTGCTTTGCATTTACCAGTGAATCTCCCCTGCCACTGCTGTTCCCATGCCCAGGGGAGTGTGTCCAGGACCCTCCTCACACTCAGTCCCACATGTTGGGAGCTCTTCCAGAGCATCACTGTCCCCTCTCATGGTCTGCCCTGCCTGTTTCTCTAGTCCTTCAAGAGCCAGGCTGCAGCTCAGTGCCATCCCTTACTGTTGAAACATCACTCTGAAAGAGAGCCCAAGACACAGAGCTTTAAAATATGGGTTTAAAGGTTCCCTTGACAACCCAATGTGAAGGTCTTAATAGCCTTTGAAAGCCAAAGGACAAGTCACTATAAAGGGGCAGAACTGGTATCAGAGGATGAGTGACAGAAACACCTCTCAGGGCAGCTGAAGCTGCTCCCAGGTTAAAGAGGAGCAGCAGAGCACACGTGTGGTCCAGCTCCCATCCCTGCTGCTATTCCTGAGGGTGGAGGGTCCAATGCTGTAGGGTTTGGGCAGGCAAACATGGGCAGGTGAAAGGTGGGAGGTGGTGTAAGCTGAGCAGTGCAGAGGGAGGGAGCAGGAAAGTGAGTCTGGGATCTACAAACACCCTGTGCCCAAACAGGTCTGTACATACCCTTGGAAACCTTGAGTGTGACCTCCTCTATTCGAGAGAGGCCAGAGGGTTCGTGCAGTGCACACCAGTACACGCCAGAGTCCTGTGCCTGCAGCTGCTCCATGGTGATGGTGACTGTCCCCTGCTGGGTGTCATCCTGGATCCTGACTCTGCCATCCTGGCACGTATTGCAGTTCCCTGAGGGCTCTGAGCTCGTGGTGACCAGTATCTCACACGCTGTCCCCGCTCCCTCTTTGCACCAGGCTTTGCTCACTGACCTGTAGTCGATGTTCTTGTACAGACACTGGACAGAGACATTGCCTGACTCCTTGGCCGTGTACTGCTGGGTCCCTGCAAAACACCCCGAATGTGTGGTGAGATCCCAAAACAGGCACAGTGGCACTGCCTCCCCAGCTGAGAGCTCCCTGGATCTGCCTCTACCTCCAGACATGTGGAGCAGAAGGGGACTGGAACCAGATTACTGGGGCAAAAATGACTCATATACTGGCAGGGTGCTTTCCTCCACTCTGGTTCCCTCGGGGACTATGTGGTCATGGACACGGAGCCCGAAGGGTCTGGGAGGGCTGGTGGCAGTGGAGCCAGAGCAAGAAGAATGCCTGGCAGGGGGGAGGTTTCCAGCAGCACCCAGTGTGAACCAGCCATGTGCTGGAGCCGACAATTGGGTTTCCAGCAGCACCCAGTGTGAACCAGCCATGTGCTGGAGCCAACAATCAGCCCTGTGGGAAGCAGCTGGGATGAACAGCCCCATTTGTGGGACTCACAGAATCTCCCCTGAATCCCTGCTAGGAGCAGACAGAGCATGAATGTCCAGGCCAGAGCTTTGGCTTGAAGGTCCCAAAGATCAACTTCCACTATGTCTGCCAGAGGGATGGGCAGGCAGAGATGGGTTCAGCTGTGCTGAGACCTGCCCACCCAGCTGCCAGGAGATGCTCACTCACAGACACTGAGAGAGCAGTGGGTACTCACTCTTGAACACTGAGAGCACGACCTCCATCACCCGGATGCCAGTAGAGCCCCTGCTGAGCTCACACCAGTACACACCAGTGTCCTGGACCTGCAGCTTCTTCATGGTGATGGTGACAGCACCTGGCTGGTTGTTGTACTTGATCGTTGTTCTGTCTTGTGGAGCTTTGCTGTTACTCGGTGTTGAACGGTGATCTGTGCTTGCCACGACTTTACACTCGGTCTGCCCTTCCCTCCGGCACCAGACCATGCTGTACTCCCAGGAGCTGTAGGGGCACTGCACCAACAGGGTGTCCAGCTCCCACTGCAGCACCTCTGAAAGGGCAAAGGTGGTCACTGCCCGCTGAGCTGTGGGCACATGGGCTGAGCACCTGGGACAGACCCTGCCCTGGGGCAACCCCCGCATGGAGAGCCCCTCTTCAGGGCAGGGGTAGGGGCGAGGTGAGGCAGGACAGCAGGGAGCTGGGAGCCTGCAGGGCTGGCCAGGATTGTGGGGCTCCTTCACTTACGGTGTGAGCAGGGCAGCAAGCAAGGCTGGGGAGTGGGGCTGGCAGAGTCAGGGGAAGCTGCTCATCTCGGGGAGAGGGGAGCAGGGGAAGGAATGATGGTGCTCTCTGATAAGACTTGGCTTTGTGTGGGGATACAGGTACTCACCCTTGAAAACATTCAGTGAGATTGTCTTTAGTGGAGAATAGTCATTGCTATAGTAAGCACAGACGTACGTGCCCGAGTCCTCTGCCTTGAGGTCAGTCATGGTGACTGAAACAGTCCTAGCAGTGTCATCATCCTTTATTGTAGTTCTGCCTGAGGTCTGGCTCTGGTAGTAGTAGCTCGTCCTCACGAAGGAGTCATGGCATTGTTCACCTTTCAGGCGGCACCAGGATTTCCAGTGGTTGTTGGCCTTGGCTGTGTAAGGACACTGGATATACAGAGTGCTCCCTTCCCGTCGTCTCTCCTCGGCAGGAGGTGCTTTGGCTTGGACACCTGTAAGTACCAGGTATGGGGAAGGAGACGGGAGCTGACACCCCCAGCCTCCCCACAGACACAGGGAAACAGCCTCCAACCTTCCCCTGGGGACACTCGTGTGTGGAGGAACTCCAGAAACCAAAATCCATCCCCCCTGCTGAATCCACCTCCTTGAAAATGGGAAAGCTGATTACTGGTGGGCGATGTGGTTTGAGCTGGGAGTGCAGCTGTGGTTTAAAGCCCACAGAGGAGCAGTCACTGCTCCTGGTTCAGGCAAATGGAGACCAACCCCTGCCCAAGCAGTGCCCTCGGGGCTGGGTGGTCTGTTTGGGATGGTGGAATGGGGCAGAGGGAAGGAGCTGGAGCACTGTGTGTGCATCCTGCAGCTCCTCCGTGTCACATCCCTGAGGATGCCCAGCGACTCCTGGGTGGGAGGCTGTGCTAGGGGCAGGTTGCCTTGATTCCCCAACCTACCACATGCAGGAAACTTTGTGCTCCTTGCAGGGATGGCAGAGGGGCAGGAGGCGTCCTGATCCAGGACTGCAGTCGGAGGAGCTGAGCTGGGTCAGCGTGATGGGAAATGCTGCCTGGGAGAAGTGCTGGGGCTGCTTTGGAAGCCACAGCAATGTGCTCCCAATTGTCCTGGGATGAGCCTGGAGGAGCCAGCTGTGTGTGGTGGGAATTGGGGCTGCCCCTTCCCCCCCAGCCCTGCAGTGAGTTGCCCAGATCAGAGTCCAGCTGGTGTTGGGTCCCCAGGTAGGGGGAGGTGGGGAAGGGTGTCCCACTCCCTGGGACATGCCCAGCCCTTCTCTTACCTGAGAAGCAGAGCAGCAGCAGGAGGAGGAGGGCTCTCAGCTCCATGGCCCTGCTCAGACCCAGGGAAGGGGCATTGCTGGGGGCTGCCAGCGTGTCCTGTCCCTGTGTGTCTGCCTTGTGATCCTTCCTGCCCTGCAGTGACACAGCTGGGGAAGTGCCCAAGGTCTTGCCTCAAGCGGAAATACCTCACCATGTTTTGTTACAAAATTGATATTAAGATAATTTCTGGGTGCGTTTGGGGAAGTGGCTGAGCACAGAGCACAGCCTGTCCTGTTTTCATTTGCTTTGTCACTCTGCTTGCCCACCCCACAGCCATGAGGCTGCTGGCCCCCCAGCCTCCTCTTCCTCGCAGTCAGGTGGGGGACACAACTGACTTTACCATCCACCAGCAGATTTCGGGACCTGGTGCCCCTGGCTGGTTCTTGTCCCAGTGCATGCAGGTGCCCACGAGATTTTGGGTTGGTTTTGGGGTGTGGGCTTTGTTCTTTGTTGCTCTTTCTGCTCTGCTTGCAGCCGGATGTTTCCCCATGAAACTGCTGCCAGGTGGTCCGAGGCTGCCAGCTGAGCTTGCCAGCACCAGCCCAGCTGTGTTGCTGTGGCATATCCCCAGAGAGGTCCCTCCCTCTGAGGCATGGCCATCGTGTCCCCAGAGACACTGCTCTTACCATAAGTCTGTGCTTGGCACTTCTGGCCGGGATCCAACCTTGGGGAAAGCAGGATCCATCCATCGGATCCAGACCTTTTTACTTCAGTGGATATTGTACAGGGGTTTCCTGGGCAAACTCAGACTGTTGTAAGATCTTAATGAATTTATTAGATGAATGAATTGGAATAGTATGAGCTAATGAATTGTAAATAAATGGATTCAGAGATCTCAGGGTGATGTCACTGTGATGTGCCATAAGGAGGACACACCACCAGCCATATTGACAAAATTTCCAATATTTATCTGTCTCCACTGAAAGCGAAGGAATTTGCGTTGCTAATGGGAAAACGGGATCTTTTCCTTATTCCAAATTCAGTTTTTACTATATTGTCCAGGATAACACCAATTTAAGTAAAGAATTATGATCTTTCATGGGAAGCAAATATATTTTGAGGTTAAAATTCACAGTAAAATGTAGTTCTCAACCAAAGATTGCTGCCTGGCTCTGAAGATCTGGTGCAGCAACTGCTCTTTGAGTAGCAGCGATGGGGCATTCCTTGGTGTCAGTCTGTCCTGCTGCATGAGCCACGAACAGTCCCTTAAAAAAGGAGGGGATTGTGCTGTGTGGCTCAGGGCCAGCTCCACTGCAGTTCAGCCCAGTCCTTGGGTTCAGTGCCTGGATCTGAGAGAAAGGGAGGGATCAGACAGGAAACTGGTCGTCAAAAGATGAGGAGATTCTCCAGCTTTGGTTACAGCTTAGTGCTGTGCTCAGGGACAGAGCTTTTCATACCTATTCAAGCTTTGTGTCTGGAGATGCAGTGAGCACAAATATATATGGAATTATATTCCCTCTGTGGAATAGTTAACAGGCCTGAGCTGGCTCTGTGGAGGCTTCAAAAGGCTGAGGATATAAAAGGTTTGGTAAGGAAACAGAGGACAGTGTCAGTCACTTGTGACAGTGAATCCTGCTCCTCATTCCTGGGGGCTGCTGAGGGAGTGGGATATGCTGGCATTGGGATGATCCCAGTTCCTCACCCCTTCTCTTACCTGAATAAGAGAAGAGGGGAAGCAGGAGGAATCTTGGCTCTATGCCAGTCTTGGAGCCTCAGAAACAGGGAGAAATGTTCCAGTTTTTGGTGTCCCATAAGCCTACATGTGGCTGATTCTTCATCCTGGTGCTTTGCAGGTCTGGGTTCAACCAGGATTAACAGAGGGAAGGGGGAACAGCTTCCATAGCTTTTTCCCTGCTTTCCCCTGGCCTCCCCAAGGAACTCTGCTTCCTGGAAATCCAAGCAAAGCCAGTTTTCCTCCAAGTGGGTAAAGCCACCTGTGGAATCCTCCAGATCAGTCATCGAGTGTGCATCAGAACCACCACCAAAGTCCCCTTTGGTGACACCTTGCATTTGCCACGCTGCAGATTGTGCCTTTCATCAGTGGGGCTTGGGGAGTCCCTTCTGCCTCCCCTTGGCATCCCTGTGCCCTTCTGTGCCCTTGAAGGCAGTGACAGCAGAGCAGTGGCAGTGAGTCCTCTGCCAGCACATTCACAGCGGGTCCCCTGGGCCAGTACCTGCCCCGCTCCACCAGAGCAGCACAGAGACTGCACTGACACCCTGGCTGCAAATAATTTCCAATTATATGAATAAGCAGCTTATTAACAATACATTCTGGCTAATCATTTTGTGCTAGATATCTCCGCATTGTCTTGTCCCCAAATCCCTCTCTCATCAGGCACTTGATGCTCAGTAACGAGAAGGGGGAACGCTCGTGCTCTCGCCAACAAATCCCAGGAGGCTGCAATTAGTTCAGTTTCTGCAACTGGTTGCCTACAAACTGAGCCAAGGACTGCTCCTCATCCCTTCCCATGGCACTCCCTGCAGCCATGGGAGGTCCTGTCTGAGGAGAGGCTCTTTGGGAGGGGACAGGTCGTGAAGAGACGCCTGGTCAGGGCTCGGCATCTTGAAGCAGCAAGAAAAAATGAAGTTGGTCTTTTTGCTGCATCTCTGACAGAGGATCAGTATGACTTTTAATTATAGAATCACAGAAAAGAAGATGAATGTTATCTCAGGAGGTCACTTAATCCAGCACGGTGACACAGCCGGATCAGCTTTTTCCATGTAATTTCTAAAGATCTGTTTAACCAGTTGAGGTTGCAGCGTTCCCAGTGACCTGTTCCAGTGCTGCATCAGCCCTATTTGAACGCTTCTCTTAACTCTGACTCTCCCTGCCCTTTAGTGCCTTGCTCCCTTTGTATCCCCTGGGAACTCGGGGAGCAGATCATCCCCTGTCCCCTGCTGCACACACAGGGACCTCCCTGCCTGCCCTCGGTCCTTCCACTCCACACCAACCATTCCAGGTATTTTAATTTTCCCTCCTCGGTTGTGTTCCTGACAGCTTGGATCATCTGCCCCCTCCCTTCCTCCTCGGAGCTCCCTCATCAATCCAACTCTTCTCTGTGTGTCTCTTTGGATCCCCCAAAGCTCCTGAAGCTGCTCCGGAGCCCAAGGACGGGACCATCCTCCTCCCCACTGCCTTCCCGGGACTCGCTCAGGATGCTCTCTGGGCCAGTGACAGACCCTGACCGACCGCGGGTGTGCCCTGGGACCCCCGCCCGTGTCCCCGGGACCCCCATTGGTGTCACCGAGACCCCCATTCGTGTCCCCGAGACCCCCATTCTGTGCCTTCAGGACCCCCGTTGGTGTCACTGGGACTCCCATTCTGTGTCTCCTGGACCCCCGTCGGTGTCACCGGGACCCCCGTCGGTGTCACCGGGACCCCCATTCATGTCCCCGGGACCGCCGCCCATGTCACCGGGACTCCCAGTCCATGTCCCCGGGCCCCCTGTTCATGTCACCGGGACCCCCGCCCGTGTCACTAGGACCCCTGTTCATGTCACCAGGACCCCCGTGGGTGTCACCGAGACCCCCGTGGGTGTCACCGAGACCCCCATTCATGTCACCAGGACCCCCATTCCGTGTCACCGGCACCCCCGTGTGTGTCACCGAGACCCCCATTCCGTGTCCCCGGGACCCCCGTCGATGTCACCGAGACCCCCATTCCGTGTCCTCGGGACCCCCATTCGTGTCCCCGGGACCCCCGTCGATGTCCCCGGGACCGTGGCCGGCAGGGGGCGCGCGAGGCTCAGGAATGGGGGCGCTGATGGGGCCGGAGTGGGGGGAACCCCCGGACATCACTGGACATCACTGGACATCACTGGACATCACTGGACATCACTGGACATCACTGGACATCACCCCCCGGACAGCACTGTCATCGCTGTCACCCTGCCAGTGTCCAAGGCCAGCCTGGACGGGGCTCGGGGCAACCTGTGCCAAAGGAAGGTGTCCCTGTCCGTGGCACGGGGTGACCATTAACGTCCCTTTTCAGCCCAAACCCTTCCACGGCTCAGCGATGGTCCTGTCTCACCCTGCCCTGGCCCTTGGGAGCCCTTTGTGCCCCAAACTGTGAGCCGGCTGCACCTTCTCACCTGGCGGCCGAGGGGATGGGGCATCCCGGGGCATCCCGGAGCATCCTGGAGTATCCCGGGGCATCCCGGGGCATCCTGGAGCATCCCGGGGCATCCCGGGGCATCCCGGGGCATCCCGGGGCATCCCGGGGCATCCCGGAGCATCCCGGGGCATCCCCCGGCTCCATCCCTCAGGACACGGACAGAGATCAGCCCCTCGCCCTCACCCAGCAGGGACCGGCCGTGGGAATCCATCCTAAATGGGGGTGTTGGGATAATCCTGGTAGGAGATGTCTCAGAGAAGAAGTGGGAGGGAGGAAGAGCTGGGACCCCCATGCCATGGCCAGGGCTGGTGGGCACACGGGACCCCCATGCCATAGCCAGGGCTGGTGGGCACACGGGACCCCCATGCCATGGCCAGGGCAGGTGGGCACACGGGACCCCCACTTTGCTAGCCCAGCACGGGCTGGGCTCGGCTCTGGGGGACCAGAGGCCCCAGAGCAGCAGCTTAGCGAGGGAACTGGTGTTTGGTCTGTTCCACATCAATGGGGCGTCCAGCTGTGGCTGAGGATGAAAGCAAGAGAGAGAGAGAGAGAGAGAGAGGATTAAAGGCTCCCAGGGTCTCCTCTAGCCCGCCTAAGACTCACCAAGAGGGCAGTGTGTGGCTTCAGGAAGGCTTCTTCATATGGAAAATATTATGTGAAGGAGAGAAAGAGGAGGGGGAAGGGAGCAGGGAGAGAGAGACACTTCTGTCCGGAGAGCGTGGGGGAAGAATGACCACTAAAAGCACTTTGGAGGGTCAGGCTGAGCCCCAGGAGAAAGCAGCGAGCTCTGCCACACCTGAGGGTGTGTTGGGACACAGGTGTGATGGGTTTGGGAGGCCGGAGCAGGAGAAAAATAGAGGGATGAAAGAAGAGGGAAAGTGGAGAAGGCTGGCCAAAGGGAGGTGGAAGGGGAGAGGTGGAAGGGGAGGTGGTGAAAGGCTGGCTGAGGGCTGTGAGGGGAGTGGGAGGTGGTGACAGCCCTGCTGTCTGCTCCACTGTGCGGGGTCCAGGTGGGCAGGTGGGAGCCCCCCACGCTCAGCCCCCCTGGCCCACTCCCCACCCCGCCACGCTGCTCCAGGAATGCCTGTGATGGGGAACAAATTGCTACCAGAAGTGAGACATTTCGCACCGAGCAGTGGCGAGTTTCCAGGGCAGGTTTGCTGTCAGCAGCCTGGCCGGAGGCTGGGGAGCCCTCCTGCCTCTGGGGCAGGATAATCCCCTGAGTTAACACACAGCCTTGGGTACGGTGCAGGATGGGGGACCTGAGGCTGGGCTTTCCTGCCTCCTGTTTTGGCTGCCACCGTTTCCCTGCTTCCATTCCCTGCGTATTTTGTGCTTCCCCTGCGTGTGGCATTCCCAGTCTCATTAGCCCTTCCTCCCCCCCCACCACCTCCCACTGCTGAGATCTCCCCGCCATCCACAGGATTACACTTCACTTTCCTCCTTGATTTATCCTGGTGAACTCAGTGACCTTCCTCGACCTCATTCTCACGGCTGTGAGCACAGGCAGGCACTCGGGGAGGGCAGGTCATGCTTTCCTTGCCATCCATGACCTGCATGGACACCGATGCTCCCACTCCCACCTGGCTGGGTTGGTGGGTGCTCACACTGCAGGTGGGTGCCCAGCACCTGGACCTGCAGCATTCTTGCTCGCCAGGGTCAGAGGTGTAGAAAGTGCTGGCTGCAAAACATGGATCTGTGTGTCTTTGCACACTTGGATGGAGTTTAGCTGAGCTGGTGTGTGTGCACAGTCGGCGTGCAGGGGAACACTCTGGTCTGTGTCACTTTGGAGATGTGCCCAGTTTTTCCCTTTTCTATCACCTGTGCTTTGAGGGATCCCACAGATGTTCCTGAGCTGTCCCTGTGAGAAGTGCACACAGATACTTTCCTTTACAGAATCCCAGAATGGTTTGGGTTGGAAGGGACCTCCAAACTCATCTCATTCCCCCCTCCTGCCATGGGCAAGTCCCATCCAACCTGACCTTGGACACTCCCAGGGATGGGGCAGCCACAGCTTCTCTGGGCAACCTGTACCAGGGCCTGCCCACCCTCACAGGGAAGGATTTCCAACCTGGCCCAGGTTTCCATGTTCTTGGTCATCACTGCATGGACTGAAAACTCTCCAGATGGGCCAGACAAGCCAAAATGCAGAGCTGGGGGATTTGCACTGACTCCCTGGTATGGGCATACCTGCAAGGTGAGGGAAATTCTATGATCACAAATATCCTGATGCCCTGTGACTCCTGATGGAGCAAGTGGATTTTAACAGGAGAGAGGTTGCTTCTCCCTCCTCCCCAGAAATCACATCTCTGAGTCTCTGCTCGTGGGTCTCAGGAATTTCAGACAACAGTCTGGAGGTCTGAAGTGTAAGAGGAGCAACCAACCCAAAGGTGCTGCTGAGTTTTGGGGCAGCAACCCAGCTCTGATCCCATTTGGGCACTCAGCTGCACCCCCATCCAGGCCCCCTCCAACATCCCAAAGTTGGGTGTCTTCCACACATTTGCTAAATAGTTGGCAAAGGGGTTTGCCCCCTTCCCTCGCCCAGCGGCACAGAAATCCCTTCGCCCCTAGTCTGGAAATGTGCCTTCCTGTCCCTCCCTTCCCTGCCTTCCTGGGAAGCCAGCGTGGATGCCGTGCTGCCGGCTTGCCTGTCTGAGCTGCTTAGTTAAGAATAATAAACAAACTCCTAAATGGAAGGATATTCTTTAAACCTGCCTTGTGCTGCCTGCCAGGGAATGCAGGCAGCAGAGCCCACCTCCTGTCCCCCTCCAGCCCCAGCTCCAGGCTCTCCTGAAACCTGATCTGCTTTGCTGTGGAGCTGCACCATGGCCTCTGCATGCACCTTCCCCCCTGACCCTGTCTGGATTCTCCTGTCCTTTTCCTGACACACTCCCAAGGAGCACATGCTCCTGGCTCACACACACACACCCCACCGAGGGGCTCACGGTGACCCGGCCACAGCTGCACCCACAGGTCACTGTGCCCACGGCACAGCTGGGCACGGGCTGGCTTTGCAGAGGGAGAATCACGGATCCATGGAATGGTTTGGGTTGGAAGGGAAGGTGAAGATCACCCAGTTCCACCCCTTGCCATGGGCAGGGACACCTTCCACTAGACTAGGTTACTCCAAGCCCTGTCCAACCTGGCTTTGAACATTTCCTGGGATGGGGCAGGCACAGCTTTTCTGGGCAACCTGTGCCAGGGCCTCAGCATTTCTTCCCAATGTCCCATCTAACCCTGCCCTGTGTCAGTGTGAAGCCATTCCCCCTTGTCCTATCACTCCAAGCCCTTGTCCAAAATGCCTCTTGGAGCACAGATGTTCCTGTGCTCACCTGTTCTGCTTTCCTAATCTGCTCTTTGCAGCTCCTCTGACACAAGTAAGGTCTTTGCTCTCTCTCCATGTTGCTCATACACCCTTTATTTAGGCACAAAGGCGTCTTCTCCCACCTTTTCCTGCTTGTTCCCTCCTTCCAGCTGCCCATGTCTCCTTGTCTGTGTCCCATTTTCCTCATGCCAGCACTCACAGCCTGCAGGAAGCCGATGTCAATTGGAGGCTGAGCAGTCCCTGGGACCCTCCAGCCTTGCCATACTTTTCAACCCACTTCTCATTTTTCTTCTTCTCTTTCTGTAATTTATTGTTTTCAGCTCTCCTCCTCCTCCTCCTCAGTGCCTGCTGAAGGGAACTCATCTCCTGCCTCTTCTTTCTGTTTTCATCATAAGAAAAAAGGGAAAAACCCATTTTGCTCTTTCCCCAGCTCCAATTCCCCTTCCACCCCCACACCCTCCCACCTCCCTTTCCCAGCCCTGAAACCTTTTCCTGATAGTGTTGCTGTAACTGTTCAATTAAACGAGCAATTACAAAATCAATCAAAGCGAAACGTGTGCCGTGCGCCGAGGGGGGACCGACAGGGAATGGGGACGTCGCCGGAGCCCAGCCCAGCCCGAAGGCAGCTCAGCTCAGGCTCAGCTCCAGTTGACTCCACTGATGGTGACACATTGCTCTGAGGACAGGCACTGCCTTCTGCAGGGTCACACTGGCACCGCCGGCTTCACACACCTGCAAAATTCCCCTCCTGGGAAAATTCTGGCAGGGCTCTTGCTACAAACCACGACTTTTGGTCTTAATAGGCCATTCCATGGTTCCAACGGGATAAACCCACACACATTTCATGACTCCCCGCTGATTCCCTCTCCCTCTGGAGTGGAGGTTCCTGCTCCTGCTGCACACAACTCAGGGGAGCAGTGTGTGCCCTGGCTCTTTGCCACATGCTGTTTTCTCACCAGGTGACACTCACACTGTCTCACTCCTCACTGTTGATATCTCCCCAGAACTATATCCATGATTTTCACTGCAAGAATTCCCTTCCAACACCCTCTGCCCTCTTGGTGCTGTCACAAGCCATGAGTCAGGCTGGCCCGGACACAGAGGAACAAATCCAAACTCATTTCCAACAAGGAAAGATGAGCTGGAGAACAGGTTGGATTAAGAGGAAGTTGTGCAAAGCAGATGAGTTTTGGTTCATACGTGGGCAGAATGATGGCAGCTTTCCAGTGGCATGAGGAAGGCAGCTTTAGTACACGGTATTTCCTAGGGAGCCCCAGACCCTGCTCCTGGTTACACCAACCCTCGAGAGGCTGAGGCAAAGCAGCAAAAATTTGGGACCAGAGACCTTAATGGAAAGGATGGGAAAGGCTTTCTTGTCTTCTTGTGAAGACATCCATGAAAGGAACATCTCCTAGAAAGGCTTTTGCCTTAGTATAACCCATCAGGAGCACATCTGTGTCTTGCTCATGGGTTCTGGCCACGCTCTTCAAGGAACACTTCCCTCCAGATTGAAGGGAAGCAGCATTGAAGCCATTTAATGAGGAGCTCTTATCCCAGACTTGACCCTGATTTTGCACAGTCAGAGAAGCAGCATCCCAAAGGCTTATCATTCCTTTCAGAGCAGGAATCTGGCGGGTTTCCTGGGGCAGGAGTCCAGTTTGGCTTTAATTTTTAGTGAGTAATGCTGAAAGCCTGGTCACCCCGCAGGTCCTGTGGAAGCAGGACTGTGCTGACACACTTCCCAGTGAGGCAGAAGGGACAAATCAATTTGCAAGGAGGCTTTAACAAGGTCCCCATTCCCGTTTTTTAGTTTGGTCACACCCCAGTTCACGAGAGTTTTATATAAATTAAATATTGAAGATAAGCACATAACTGCTGCTGTACCCTGTTCCCAAGCTCCCATGTCTGACAGAGATGTTCAGTGCTGCTGCAAAGCTCCTCTATTTCCCCACCCACCTGGAAATGGCAGAATGAAGAGGGCTGAGAAAGGAGGAATTTGGCACGGGGCTAGGTTGGTTTTCCTGCCACTTATCATGCTGGTGCCATGTTATCTTGGGTTGTGCTGATACCATTGAGGGTGTATTTACTGGGTGTGCCAGGAGTGCTGGGAGCCCACGGCCTTGAGGTCTGTATAAATCAGAGGAAATAAGTGGATGTTTCCAAACACTATAGAGCCTGTAATATCAGCCCAGTTGTGCAGGCAATTAAAGTCTGCAGGTGCTGTTGGGCTGGACTATTTTAATCTTCTGTAATTTGGGGAACTCTCTGAGGTTGTCCTTTGACTCTCAGTCCTAGAAAGACTTCAGCTTTTGACTTTCAGACAGGCTGGTCCTCTCCCTGTCAGCTTTTGGTGACAGCCTGGAGGAGATTCTCATTTTCTTTGATGGATTTGGGACCAAAGCATCTGGGATAGGGTTCATTTATGGGAAAGATCTGAAATGCCAAGAAGGGCAGGCAGGGATGTTATTTTGCAGCCCTTTGTCCCAAAGCCACAAATCTGTCACTCACAGCTCTGCCTGTCCTGTGGCTCTCCCATCACAGGGTGTGGAGCAGCCTGACCTCATCCCTCAGGGCACAGCTGGGAAGGAGCAGGTCCCAGTTTTCTGTTCAGGAGGGAGGGAACCCCACCTGGCCCCAAGGAGGACAAACTTCCCCTGCAGCAGATAAAGGCTTCCCAGAGGGTGTTGGTGTGAGAGCACCCACAGTTCCTCTCATTGGTTTGGGGCTGCATGGAGGGGGATAATGGACCTGAACATGGTTTGTGCCAGGTGGCAAAACTTGTCCCCAAGGACTCCTGATTTATGAGGGTCGTGCTCCTGAATTGCACTAAGATAAATAATGGGGACATTTCTAACAATGAGGGATGAAAAGCCCTGGCACAGGTTGGGCAGAGAAGCTGGGGCTGCCCCTGGATCCCTGGAGGTGTCCAAGGCTGGGTTGGACGGGGCTTGGAGCCCCCTGGGCTGGTGGGAGGGGATCTCCAGGGTCCCTCCCAACACAACCCAGCCTGTGTTGCCACAAACACCCAGCTCCTTTGCTTACGAATCCCAGCCTGGAATTCCCTCAGCCCTGGGGTTTGCCCCCAGGTTCAGGACCAATCCTGCCCCCTGTCCCCATGGTGTGACAGGCTCTGGCTGGGGACATGGCCATGTGCCCAGGGTGCTGAGCTGGTGGCACCTTGTTCGAGCCCCTGGCCATGTCCAGCTGCCTCCTTGCCATCTATATTTGGTAAAAAAATGATTTGGATTTGTTTGTTTGTGGCTCCTTGGAAACCCTCCTGTAAAAATGGCTTCTTTTGTTTGGTTACTTGGGAAAAATATTTTCCCCTCCTTCTTCCACTATTTTGAAACATTAAAAAAGAAAGCTTTAAAGAGCCCAGGAATATCCCGGACTGTCACCAGGCTCTGTGTCTCCTCCTGGCTCCGTGACACTCTGCTCCACCTCCCTGCACATCCTGACAATGAAAACACCATTTAAATGTCCTCGAAGTTTCTCCTTTCATTGAAAAAGGGGATTTATTCTCTTTTTTTTTTTTTTTAATCAGAATTAATGTGATTCTAATGTGTTCCTTTTGATCTTCAGGGGATTTTTTACACTGATGATCCCTAATTTTGAAAATTTTTTTTTCTTCTTTTTTGGTTTTAATTGTTTTAAAAAGCTTTAGCGAAAGGGGAAAAAAAATCCATCCTACTTCTTTGGCACATCTTTAACCTTTAAGTACCTCCAGAAAAAAATGTTTAAAATATATTATACATTTTTAAAGAGGGTGCGTTTGACAGGTCAGTCTCAAACCTCTCTCTCTTTTCTTGCGCTGTGTTGGAATAAGACAATTTTGCAGCTTGGATTTTTTTGACAGTTAAATTGCAATGTAGGCAGAGGGTGGAATAGGGATCCTGTCTCTTTAACTCTCTAACTAGACAAAGACTTTTCCCCTCTGAGAGCTGAGCCCGGGATCAGAACTGTCAGATGATCTCGTAGCACTTGGGAGAGTTTGCAAAGTCATAATTATATCTTTTAACCTGTCTTGCTCTTTGCAAAAGAAAGGTCCTATTATATTGAAATGAGATTATTAGCCATCAAATACTTTCTTTCTTGGGATTCTTCTTCTTTAAAAAAAAATTCAAATACCTTAACTACTTTGCAATTGAATTTTTATAAGATTTACTTTTCGCTAAATAAGTGTTCTGTAGCAGCTATTTTTTTAAAGTATTTTTAAAAGGGTGTTTTCAATATGCAGATGCAAAAAAAATCAGACTAAATGTCTGAAATGTCACCTAGATAATTAAAGGAAGGTAAAGTTTCAGAGCTCAGTTCAGGTTATTTCCCTGGCTTACTTGGTGAGCTTCGCTATTCCCAAACCCTGCTGCTTTTCCTTATTTCAATGCCAAAAATACATTTTTCCCTGAAACCCAATCATTTTCAACCTTCCATTTTCTCTTTTTTCTTTTTTTTTTTTTTTTCCCTGTGTCTTTTCTTCATGACAAAAATGAAAATGAAACCCCAAATAACTGGAGAAGGTTTTTTTAATCCACACGATTCAAATCCCCGCACTGCAGTGTCAGTGTGGGCTGGAACAAAAGGGGACGAGCCTTTAAAGCAATCAGGGTATCACCACAAATCTAAGGAAAATCCAAACCCAAATTCAAGGAAGAGCTTCTTAAACAACCTCATCCAGTACCAGGTGGAACAACAGTAACACCCATGCAAAATTTGGAACTTGAGATTAGGAAACATTAGATACTGAGCACATTTTTAAATATCTGGCTGAATAGGGATTGAAAAGAATATAAACCAGTTGAAATCCATGGAAAATCTGGGCCTGATCCCAAGACCTCTGAAATCAGTGGAGGATCCTTCCACCTGCTCTGGCTCCAGCAGCCTTTGCTTGGAGGGACTGGTCACTTTAATGGGATGATTAAAGTCATTCATAGCTCTGTAATTCACATTGTGTCAGCCTGTCCTTTATAAACTCTCTTTGCATTGCTTGTGGCCATAAAAATTCATTCTGAGATGAAATTCAGTGTGCACAGATCTAACAAAGGACTTGTTCCTGGTGCAAGTTCCCATAAATTCACAGGATGCCAGGAGCTCAAAACTGGTTTACATTTTATTTTTTTTTAAAGTGATTAGATACCTTTAAATTTTTAAAATATAATTTCGAAAGGTAATTTTTGAAATGCTCTGGATGGCTGCAGGATCCTGCAGGACTCTCCATCGTGGGAGGGACTTCACCAGTGTGAGCACTTTGAGATAAGGGGGACTATTGCCATGAGTAAAGTTCCTCCCAGGGGTCTGTGTTTGCTGATAGCACAGCCTGGTGTGTGTTTGAACACCTCAGGAGCCTCAGTTGTGCTGCTGGGATCACATGTGGTTCCTGTTGACCAGAGTCTTCTTTTTGGAATTCCAAAGCCTGAGAACAAAGCCCAAGGTTTAACACACCTGACTAACCCTCTCAGAGGTGTCTGCTCTGACAGACCAGGTGAGGGACAGACCAAACCAACCTCCCCATGTTAAAGGGGGCCCTGATTTGAAATGAGCCCCACCTGGGGAAAGGCTTTTAATGAAGAACCCCAGGACAGGCAAGTTCAGGAATTCATGAAGCTGCACAAAAGCACCTGCTGGAAGTTCCACCCACCCAGCCAAGCACCTGGGGAGGGGAAGGCACAGGGTTTCTGTCCCTCCAGGGCTCCCTTCTGCTCCAATATTGAAACCTCTCCTTGCCCTATGTGGTTTTAGTGCTCCCAATCCTATTGCAAACTAAAAATGTGTGGGCAGGGCAGATCCAGAACCTTCGAGGAAACTCTTGGGTATGAGCACCAGGTGTTCTCTGTCCATCCACCTCTTGGTTCTCATGCTGAAGCCGCAGCATCAGCCACCTCCAAGTTCAAGGTAGGAGCAAATGTCTGGTTTCACTTCCACATTTGCGCCCTTTTATTTCTTTTCTGACTGGGTGACTGGAGAGCAGAGTGGCAGATATTCATGTAGTACCTGACTAGGCTGCCTTTAATGGTCTGTGTGTGCTGGGGTGCCAGGAGATAAGGCCAGAGAGCCAGTTCAACCTGTGTGAATTGGCAGTGGCCCCCTGACTCCCTGGAGCAGCTCCAGTTTACACCACTGAGGATCTGACTTGGAATTCCAAGGCTTTTCAGTTACTATCATAAATATCTCTTCTTTTTCTTGGCAATGAAATAATCTATAGAGTGGTTCCAAAAAATTAAAAGAAGCTGTTGGCAGATGTGTCTATTAGTTTGAGCTGGAGGTTTTTGGCTTTTTTTTTGAGGCTTGAGCTCAGACTGGGGTAGCCTGGAGGCTTCTGGACGTCCACAGTAGCTTTACCTTTGGCTGGGCTGTGGTTCCTGGAGGAATGTGCTTTGTTTCTCTGGGTTGATTGTAGAGGGGCGTAGGAGAGGTTTAAATGAGAGGCTCAGGAAGTACAGACCAAGAGGAATTCCAGAGCTGCCCCTTGTCTTGCTGATGACTCTGGCAAACCCATCAGTCCACTGAGTCAGTACCTGTGTTCCAGCCTTGGACAGGGATGGTGTGTGGGTAGGGAATGTAAGCACGAGGTGATGTCTAACTTTGCTTATTTAAAATATGAAAAGTAGTGCCTTTTTAAGTGCAGACTCCTATAGAAGATGCTCTCAGCCTCCTGGGAGTCAAATTCCTTGGCAGGGCAGGAGGTGCTGTGCTTTGAAGACTGGCAAAGCTGGACCTGTTGCTGTCATGGGGAGGGATTGGGGCTGGCACTGCAGTGAATGTGGGTGTGAACACCAGCCCCCTGTGCCATCTCCAGTGTGCCCCGGCTGTGCCATCCCCGGCTGTGCCATCCCCGGCTGTGCCATCCCCCTGTGCCATCCCCAGTGTGCCCTGGCTGTGCCATCCCCAGTGTGCCCTGGCTGTGCCATCCCCAATGTGCCATCCCCAGTGTGCCCTGGCTGTGCCACTGGGATCCCACTCCTCTTCAGCCTCTCCCAGGCAATTATCAATGTGCCCCCAGTTCTGGGGGTTGTGGAAAGTGCCTTGTTTACTCTCCTTTGGCAGCACCTCCACCCTTGGAGGCCCTGGAGTGCTTCCCTGAACTCAAGAGCTGCTGCTCAGCAGCTTTGTAGGGCAGGTCTGGGGAAAAAACAAGCCCATTTTGGAGAAAAAAAAAAAAATGAGGTCTCATTTGCTGTAGCTCAGCCCAGATGTACCCCGAGTGTGTCCTGCTGCTGATCCATTGCCATGACCGGCCGTGCTCACACTCACCTACACAAATCAAGGTGAAAGGTTGTATAAATTCCTGATTGGAGCATAAGTTGCCTGGATTTTTATAATTTGGCCCCGGGACTCATTCAGGAAAAACGTCAAAGCCTTCTGCTCCATTATTTGTGCTGAGTTAAAAATAACTTTGGGGGCCCCACCTCAGCTGACCACACTCCCTTGAAAACAGCACAAATACCCCTGTGCTGCTCTCCTGGATGCTGGCAGGCAGAAACCAAAGCCATCAGAACCTAAAACCCCATTGTTCCTTATGGTGCCCTCTGTCCTGATGGGAATCACTGGGTCTGCTGGGACACAATGGGGAAGGACTTGGTGTGTTCCTCTCTTGGCTCTTCAGGTCTCTGTGGTGAGCTGGGGGACAGTGGTGGTCCTGCTACTCCCCCAAATTCCTGTGTGCACCAGGGAACACTTGTCCTTGGTGCCTGCCACGCTGGTGAAATGTCATTTACCAGCGCCAGAGATGAGTGCACGCAGGATTTGTGTTGGTGTGCCCTTTTTTGGTCAACACTGACATCCCAAACTTGAAGTGTAGCATTTTTTCCTAAAGCAGCTCCACTTCTTGCTGGCAAGACAGTTCTTTCACCCTCAGATACTCAGCACTTTCCAGGCTGGATCAATGGGCAATTGTTCCAGAAACACATTGAGCTTCCCCAGGCTGCGTCTCTCTGTTGTGGCTTTTTATTTTTTTTTTTTATTTTATTTCAGCCTTTAACAAAACCCCCCAGAGATCTGAGCAAAAATAGTAAGAATAAGAAAACAAATTCTATCATCATTTTTGTCAGGGCCAGGGAAATAATTGCCCAGCCTGCTCTGCTCCTCCTTCACAGCCCCAGAAAGGTTTTACGAGCTGAAGCAGTCGGTCTCTCAGGAGGTGCTTGAGAGGAAAAGGAGACCACGAAGCCAGGGCAGTGTTTTCCATCTGGAGTTTCCCCATGGAAGCAGAGTGCTCTCCCCCAGCCCTGGCTTGGGCCAGCTGAGCCCAGGCAGTGGCAAAGCTCTCAGATCAGCATCAGGGAGCTGACACCCAGCCCTCAGTGCTGCCCATTCCCGGGGACCGAATACATCTTGATTCCATATTTTGGTTTTACGGGCCCTGCACAATAATCACCTCTTAACTCACCCTCCCTCCTCTCCTCTCCGCTGAGGAACAGCAGACGGGAGATTTCATGTGCCATAAATATTTAGATTGTGCCTGTGTGTTTATAACACTTGCCGAGAGTGTAACTGGAGCGGCTCACGCTCGGCAGCAACACCTGATGCTGGGGAAAGTTTTCCATCACCTCATGTGGGCCATGGAACAGCCGTGAGCTGGTCCAACTGGGGACCAGTAGCTGTGCTGTCCTTCCCCATCCTCTCCTGCCACGCCAGGGGAACAATAATAACAGCAATAATGATCTGGATGTGATTTCGTGTCCCCGTGGAGCTGCTGCTCCAAAGGACCCTGGAGAAAAAGCTGTGCCTGGGATGGAATGGAGAATTTTTGTGGTATTCCTGTGGGTGTGTGGCAGGTCCCCCGTGTGACCAACAGGTTCCAGGCTATGTGTGCCTGGAGGTCTGCAGGGCTGGTGTGTATCTTGGCCCCTCCAACACAGACCCGTGGAATGGTTTGGGTTGGAAGTGACCTCAAAGACCATCTCGTCCCCTCCCTGCTGTGGGCAGGGACATGTTCCATTGGGCCAGGTTGCTCCAACCTGTTCCGTGGCACAGTTCCCTGAGGAAGGTGGAATTACTAATGCAGGAGGTTTTTAAGAGCAGGTTAGATCTCAGGAAGGACATTAAAGGGGATGTTTGGGAGCACAAGAATAGCCCTTTCCATAGGGGATGGATGAGGCCAGGCTGGGCTGTGCTGGTGGCCCTGTTGGCTGTGTACTGGGCAGACTGGGAGGCTCTGCAGGGCTGGAGCAGCTGGTCTGTGGGGGCACACGGCTGTGCTGGCTCACACCCCATGGTCAGCACGGCACTTTGCAGAGCAGCAGGTCTCTGAAGTGTTATGGCATTTTTTGTGCTTTAATAAATGTGTTTTTACTAATGTTTCTTTAGGGAAAAATATTTTTCTTTTGTTTCTCTGTGTAGCCTCTTTAGGACTTTCTGTGGAAGTGCAGCCAATAGTATGAGCTTTGGCTCTTTTTCCCCCCATCCTGTGCTTTTTCTTTTTCTTTATTTTTTTTTTTTTTTAGAGAAAATAAATCTCAGTTTTCAGTCCCTTCCCTTGCTCCTATTCCACTTACCTGCTGGTAATTCTGGTCTGTGGATTTAGACACAGGAATATTGACTTGATGGGGAAGGGTTTTCCTCTCTGGGCAGGTTTGGTACTTGTCTGCTATGGGCTTTGCTCTGACATTTTTCCTGGAGTCTTTAATGTTTGTCATGGTTGGAGATGAGACATCACATGGAATGGATTGTAAGGGATATCCAGTTTGGTGATTGTTGGTTCTCCAGACTCTCTTTACCAGCAGTGGCAAAGTTGGAGTTTGGTGCAGTGAGGACTGGAATTAAGAAAGAGAAAGAGAAAGCCCTTCCTCATCTTGTTTTAGACTCAGTGGATGGAGGGGAAACATAAACTCAATTTTATGTGGATTATAAGGCACCTATAAAGAGTCATATGAACTGAGACACTTGGCTCTGTTACCCTAATGATACCTATGGAACAATATGTGAAACCTATTACACTATTCTGGATATATGTGTGTGTATATATTTATATATATGTACAGAGAATGAGCGAGGGACGAAATATGGGGCCTTTATTTTTATTGGCTTCTGCAAAGAATAAATTACACAGCAAGGGCAAGGTTAAATTATTGTAAATGTCTGTATGAAAGGCATCACTTAATTATTAACAGTCCGCTACAAATAAAAGGTACAGATGCTAAAATGGCCTGACCTGCTGGATTGTGGGTTTGTTTAAAATGGTTGGTGAGGCCCACAGCTGACTTGTTCTGTCAGACAGGCTGGAAAAAGCGGCAGGGTAAGATTTCATTGCAGGGTGGCTTTTAGCCCTCTTTACCAGATGTCAAGTGAATGCCTAGAAAATGGGGAAGGGCAAGCTGGGAACATTCTGAAAGCAGGGACAGACCACTGTGAGGAAGAGAGGATGTTTAGAACCTCCTGGATGGACGGAGAAGGAGGGGAAGCTCCAAGAAGTGACTGGTGTAACTCACAGTGAATTGTGTCTTACAACCTCTCTCCCTTACAATTTATCCACAAAGGGCAAGTCCACAATGGATACGAGTTTTTTAACGTGGATCTCTTCACCCTGTCCCACTTAGGAAGAGGTTGGAACCCTTTTAAAGACAGGGTTGCACCTGAGGAGTCTACAAAAGGTAACTCAAAGAGAAAAACATTCCAGGATGGAATTTCCACAGGGAAACTTGGAGGCTTCACCAAGCTGGGGCAGGGAGGGAGGGAAGAGGTCTGAAAATCCACGGGTCTATATGAATGAAAGAACCCTGTGGAAAGCTCTCCCTTGCACTCACCAAATTAAAATGCTCTTGGCAAGGAAGGAGATGTCTCTGTGATTTCACGTTCAGTGCTGAGGCCAGATGGAATCCCTTGGAGTGCCTGGGCTCTCCTCCTGCCCACAGCCAGCCAGGGATTCCTGCACATTCCAGACAGTCCCTGGGGCACCTGGAGCACCTTCTCTTAGGGAGGGACATCCCATCTTGCTTTAAGGATCCCCAAAATTTGAGAATTTGATGCCTCACATCCCTCCAGGATGACTAAGAAAACACTCAGTGTGAGCTTGATCCTGATGGATTTTAATGCAGTTTGGTACCCGAGGAGATGAGACAAAGAGAAGGAGCCCAAGCCATCACTATGCAGTGGTCCCATGTGTAAGTGCAGTCAGAGCATCCCCACCCCGTCCTTGGTGCTCAGTGGTAGTGAACACACATCACGTTATTGCACTGAGCTTTTGCAGTGGCCTCTCACTTGCTGACTTCTGTGTCAGGGAGACACGATCAAAAAATGTCCAACTCTGCCATGTTACTGAAGTTCCCATCAGTGGCTGCGTCTCTGCTTCCTCTTCATCCACTTGGCTTTGGCTGCTCAGCAGGAGTGGGATGGCCTTGCTCCTGTTCCAAGGCTTGGGTTTGTGTAGAAGGTGTTGAAGGAATAACTCCAGAAAAAGGGAATTTTGATGTGCTTTCCCATCACATCAGACATCTTCATGAAGGTTTGGACACATGAGCCCTGAGAAGCTGGGGAAATTCCTAGTCTGGGTGAAGACTGGTTGGATGGAATTAGTGAAGGGCAAATTCTGTTCCACATGATTCCTTGGGTCCCATCTCTGTATTTCCCCTTTGAGCGAGCCTGATGTTTTCCCATAAAGCCCTCGATGACAGTGGAGAAAGAAAACACTTAACCCACTGCTGCTTTTAGTTTTGGTGGTGGATGAAAGAAGAGCAGAGGCTTTTGCTCTCCTGGCAGGCAGGGCTCGAATTCCTCCCTGGGAAAACCTGCCTCCACAGGAGGTACATCTCGGAACAAGGGGAAAGCGTGTCGTGGCCATGCCGGCTCCAACAGTAGCTCCAGACCCCATGGGCTGCTGAGAATCTCTATCATTCACATCTCGTGGGCTGCCTTGGCCAATCTCCAAAGGCCCTTGGCAGCTGTTCAAGGCCTCGCAAGGTGCTGAACAGGCTCAAGTTCCTTTTGTCTCCGGCATGTGTGTGTGTGGGGATGGATTACCCGAGCTCCCCTGCGTCAGGGGCGCTGGGATTTGGCTGGACTGGTGGGGTAGAGCTGCAGGTGAAGGGTTTGCAAGGTGGCTTCACCTTGAGTGAGAGTGGCAGCTCTATCTCCAAATGCTCCTGGTTGTTGACTATGGTCCCACTTGTGCCAGATGGTTGTGGGTGAGGCCATGGCAAAGCACCAAGAATATTGGTTAGGTTGACCCATACAAGGACAGGGATGTTGTTTGGAAGCCCCACGTGTGCAGAGCTCGTGAATTGGAAGGGGTCACGTTTGCTGCTTGGGGTTGTAGCTGCAAAGGGGTCAATGGTTGTTGGCTGAGCTGGGCGAGGGATTGTTTATTGGGATTGTGAGTCGTGGGAAGGGCTGAGTGCAGGTCAGGAATGCAAGAACTGCCCCACGAGCTGGGGGAAGGATGGGAAGGAGTCCTGGGAGAGTCAGACCCTTTCCCAAGGGGAGGGAGCTGGTCCATGAGCGTGCTCTTGGCACGTGTGTTCCCACACACCCTTCTCCCGACCGATCCTGGAGGGAGCCGTGGCTGGGGGTGAAGTGCCCTGGGAGCAGCCAGGGGCTGTAAAACTCGGGGTCTACACCAAGGGGAAAAAGTGACAGGGGGAAAAGCCAGGCCGGCCCCACCTCACAGGGTCTGACTGGAATGTGTTTGCTCTGGGGGGTGCAGTGTTGGGTTAGTAACGTGAACCCTCTGCAAATACCTCCGGGGCAGACAGGTCCGTTTGGGGCTGTGTTTATTTAATAAAGAGCCAGTGAAGTAACTGCAATTTCATTGTCAATTTACTAATGCGTTACAGTTATGTTTCTGAACCTCATTGTTTGGACTCGGGAGCTTGCAGTGCCTGGCCAGAACTTTCCTTTTTTCTCCCCCTTATTCCTCCCCTCAAGTGTAAAACACGTTTTATTATGACTAGAATGTCTTCTATTTATCAAAAACTGGGATTAAAACCCTCGACTCCCCCCTTTCATGCATCTATCCAACTTGGCAACAGGTCGGTGATTAACCTCCTAAAAGCCTCACTTGCCTTTTTTCTAGTCTTTGTTTTTTTTTTTAAGAGAGGTGAAACCATGCACGTTTGTGCACACACTGACACATATAACACACACACACACTTTAAAAGTTCATCTGGGAAGAATACAATGGAAACTCTGGCTGGAAAGCCACGGAGCCGTGCGTCTTTGTGGTCTGGGAAGTCTGACTATGGCCTCCTACTCTTTTGGATGGAAACCTGGGTTTGAAACACGATTGCACGTTCTCAATAATAATAGCAAAAACTCAACAACCACTCACCCCTCCCCAGTGGTGCTTTGGGAAATGAGCTTTTGGATGAATATGGGGAGAGGGTGGCAGAGCAGCTGCTGAGTTTTGGGCTTGAGCCTCAGCAGGTCCTTCCTGCAGTAGCAGAAGGGATGGAGAGCAGGGAGGTTGCTCTCAGCTGAGGTTTGGTAGATCCCCTGGCCCCACACAGGTTTATTTTCCCAGAGGGCCCATGTAGGAGAGGACTTTCCCCCTCTCCAAGCTGTGGGAAGAGCCTTGGGTTCATCAAGTTTGACTTCAGGACTGATGTGGGAGCAGGGTGGGACACTTGGCTCTAGACAGGACAGAGAGACCTTCTTGAGTTCCACCCAGGCAATGTTTTTGCTCTGCACTACTGCAAACTTCCCCACCTGACTGTGCCTCAGTATTTTTGGGGAGCAGCTGTACCCATGGGTACCACTGTGTGTGTGTGTCAATATGCCTGTCAATAATGGGTGAGAGCAACAGGGAAGGCTTGGCCAGTTGTCTGGTTTTTAATCTGCTCTTTCTGCAGCCTCAGAGCAGCCGCTGAGATCTGGGGCTTTCATTGTGCCCAGAACACTCTGGACTCTGCTCCCTTGGGCAGAGCTGTCCCTGGGTGCCCCTCGGTTGGTGGAGCTGCCTGTGAACGTCTTGGGGCTGCTTTGAGTCAGGGTTTGTCTCTCCCCCCTGCTCACACACCAATATTTGAGCTCAGGGCTCTCCCCACATCCCACTTTGAAGGTGCCCAAAGGCTCTGGGGGCAGCTGGAGTGCCCTGCCCTGCCCTTGGCCGTGACCTCGGAGAGCCACCCTGGCTGCCCCTTCACTGGGTTGGATTCAGCCCTGCACAACTCGGGCTCCTGGTCATGACAAATTACACGGCTTGGCTTCAGAGGGGACCTGGGGCTGACCCTGCTCGCTCCCCCCGGGCTTTGGGGCAGCCCTTGAACCCCACCTTGGACTGGGGGGCTCTTTGTGTGCCCAGTCCCTCCAGCACAGCCGAGCTCAGGGCTTGTTCTGTAATGAGAAGGAAGATTTCTGCTAATCTCCTTCTAAATGAGCGTCTTAATTCCTCGAGCAGAAACTTGTCAGCTGCTTGTTAACAGCCCCTCGGACCCGCACTCACGTGGCCTTCATTATTTTTAGGAGTGGTTTTGGTTGTGCCTTTGGTTTGGAACAGAAGCACAAACTTTGCTTAAACATCACTCGTGTCTGTGCCAGCCCCGTTTACAACACTCAGATAAACCCGATGGTTTGGGAGAGCAGCTCTGGTAGTGGGGGACATTTCATATTGAATGTTCCCCCTTTTTTTTTTTTTGTTTTATTTTATTTTTAAATGTGGAAACTTTTAGACACAATCCCGGCCCTGTGTTTAAGTCATTAAAACATCTTTAAGCATTTTCTGGTTTGAGTTTTCTTAGCAGCAGGCCTTTTCCTGGAATGTATTTTATTTTTCTTTTAAGTTGATGAAAAAAAAAATAAATAAAAAACCCGCCCCTTGCATTTCCAGGCAATTTTTTAAGGGGAGTGAGGAGAGGGAGAGCAGGGGGGAGGCGGAGGAGGTTGTGGGATGAGGAAAGTGAGAGAACAGGGCCCTTTCTGTGCTTTATTTCTAATCCGCAGGAATCCATTTTAGCCTTTTATGGCTGTTGCACTTGCTGACAGGATTTACATTCTCCGTATGTTATCTGAAACATCACAATCTGGGGCTGTGGGATTGTTTCATGCCTGGGTTAAAAACACGCCGGTGCTTCTGGGAGGCTGCGGGGAGGGAGCCAGGGAGAGAGAAAGCTTTTACACAGGGCAGGAACAGAGGGGAAAGCAAGAGGAGAGCACTTTGCAGGAGCTGTTGTTGGCAGAGTTCACGCCCCAGACAAGCTGATGTTTAAGTGAACCAGGGAGGGTATTAGATCCCTTTGATTCCACTGGTGTTGCAGCACAGCTCTGGTCTAGGAAAGCAGCCATGGACAAACCCACCCTCTGCTGTCTCTCTGAAGCCCCTCCGAGCTGGGGATGTTTCGAGCCACGTCACTGCTGATGCACAGGGAGAATTTGGAATCACAGAATGGTTTGGTTGGAAGGACCTTAAAGATCACCTTGCTCCATCCCCTGCCATGGGCAGGGACACCTTCCAGTAGACCAGGTTACTCAGAGCCCTGTCCAACCTGGCCTTGGACATTTCCAGGGATGGGCAGCCACAGCTTCTCTGGCCAACCTGTGCCAGGGTCTGCCCACTCTCAGAAGGATCAGAAGTATTTCTAACCTAAATTTCCCCTCTCCTTTTGAAGCCATCCCCTCTTGTCCTGTCACTAAAGTTCCATGCCAGTAACAGCAGTCCCCTCATGCCCTGGTGATGGATGGATGGATGGATAATGGGATACAGAGACTTTTTTTTCTGGCCTATGTGTTGAGAGCTCCTTGAAAAAAAACCAAAAAAATCTTGATTTTGGTAGAAACCAAATTAAACTCCATTAAAATTCTAACTTTTCCAGGTGTTTGTTGAGAAAAAAGTAAACAGTGAGGATGTGCTGACTATTTTCCAACAGCTACAAATGTTGTGCCAATCCAGGGTATCCATCAGACCCTGCCTTTTCAGAGTGCCTCTCTCATCCCAAACACACATCCCTCCATCTGTCTTAGCCTGGATACCCCAAAAATCACTGCTCTGGACTCTTCTCCCTTGGCTGTGCCAGTTCTGCAGTTCTCTGCTATTCCCCACTAAGTCCAAGATGTGTCTCTGAATGCACAAGGAGGTGCCACTCTGCATCGTTGGTTTTCTGATCATGACCAAGCTCTAAGCTCTTAAGGTAGGGACTTCGGGTTTTTAATAACTCACAGGAGAACCTGGGGAAAATGTAAGTTTTATGGAGTCTAGAGAATATTTTTAAAGGATTTAGATGTCTGGAAAAAGTGTCTTAGGAGGTTTAACTGCTTTTCAGTGGAAAAAAAAATTAACAAATATTCTTATTTCTTTGTTAGTCCCTTTCAGAGCAGAACAGCTGCCACGTGTTCTGGGCAGGGCTGGGATCTGAAGGCTGTGGGCCAAATCCCAAATCAGTGTGAGGCAGCACAGCCCAGGTAGGGTGGGCTGGAGCTCTGTCCCTTGTGTGTTACAGGGTGAAAGCTCCACAATCACTGGAGATTTGAGAGATGATTATTTTTGGGGCGGTGTAAAACTCCCCAGGCTGTAAAAAGCTCCATGTTGGAGAATCAGCAATGTTATACTGAATCCTAATCTAAACACGTGGGGGTTTGGCTTTGCCAGGCTCTTCTTGTACCTGCTCTGTGATCTTTTGCCTGCCTAGTTGGGGTGGAATCCTGTTCTCCAGGAGCCACTGGAGCTGGATCAAGGCTGGGCATCAGCTGGGGCTTTGTGCCCGAGTGGGAGGTGATTTCAGGCAGGTCTGCAGTACCTGAGCTCTGAAAAAGCCAGTGTCCCAGTGTGGTGCTGGCAAGGGTGGTCAGACACTGGAAAAGGGAGGTTTGGAGTGTTCAGGGAAGGACTGGACGTGGCACTTGGTGCTCAGGGGGTGGACTGAGTGATCTTCAACTTCTGTCCCAGCCCAACCCCACCTTGCCCTGATGAATCTTGTCCCTGCACAGCCAGTGTGGGTGTTGGTGGTGTGGTTACCACATCCCTGGGTACAGCCCCAGCCCATGGCAGAGCCCCCTGCCCATCGCCCCCCACCCTCCCCTGTGCCAGAGGGACTCAGGTTACTCCCCCCATCCCTGTGAGTGAAAGAACCCACCTGTGTCTGCGGGGCCTGTTTGGGATTCCTGGGAAACTTTAACCTCTATTAATACCACTAAATTATTTCTTCATATGGCAAAGTACTTATGTAAGGCGATCTCCTGCCGCCTTGGAGGAGGCAGGCGCTCTGCTCGGATGGATCTACCTGCTCTCGGGGGGCTCCCAGCCCTCCACATTCCTCCCCGGCACTGCTTTTCGTGGCAGAAGGACGTGCGTGTGCTGGGAGCGAGCACGTGATGGGAAAAGGGGGAGAGAGAAGGAGGAAAGGAGGAGTGAGATCACCAGGATAATTGGCTTGGAGGCCTCTGGAGCAGCAGCAGGTTGTGGCGTACATTTGTCTGTCTCTCCGTCAAGTTTCACTCGAGCTGATGTCTGACTCAGACCTCCCCAGAGCTGGAGTAAATTAGGAGTAGGCTGGCTGGGGTCAAGTGGGCTTAGTTGTCATTTACACCAACACCTTTTTATATCACACCAGCTCCCAGCATTGCCAGACTGGTGTGAAGGGACTCCATGGAAATGAGAACCAGACCCGGGAGGTTCCTTTTACCCGTGGCAGCACCAGGTATTCCCAGCCACCAGCTCTCAGAAACTGGGAAATCATGGGGCTATCCTGAAATTCCTCACATCTGATAATTTTTATTTAATTTCTGGGGGCTTATGGCTTCTGTCCGTGGCTGAAAAGGCTCAAAGTGTGCTTTTAAAATATGAGCAAATGAGTGAAAGATAAAATACGTCATGAAGTCGTGGGACTCCAGCAGATGGGGCTCAAAGAAAGGAATGCCAAAATAGTGGAACCTGGCAGTGCTGCTGGGTGTCACTCGGGCAGAGTCAGACCTGTCCCGTGTGGCAGGACATTCCTCTGGGGAAGGCTTTTGCTTTCTTCCTGGCTGACACTTGGAATCACGGAATCCCAGAATGGTTTGGGTTGGGAGGGACCTTAAAGCTCATTTCCACCCCCTGCCATGGGCAGGGACACCTTCCACTAGCCCAGGTTGCTCCAAGCTGGCCTTGGACACTTCCAAGAATGGGGCAAGAATGCTTCTCTGGGCAACCTGTGCCAGGGTCTGCCCACCCTCACGGCCAAGAATTTCTTCCTAATCTCCAACCTAAACCCACTGTCTGCAGTGGGAAGCCATTCCCTCAGAGAAAACTGGTGCTTCCCGTGACTTTTGGTGACTTTGGATGGAGACAGCCTTTCTGGAAGGGGTGTTTTGGTCAGTGATGGGGATTGGGTTAAGTCTGGACAAATGGAGACACAGGAATTACTGAGTGAAATGTCCTGGCCTGTCTTCTGCAGGAGGTCATCGAGATGATCTTTTTGTCCCTTCTGGTCTTTAAATCTACTAATCTATTTTCCCTTCCAGGAAATAGAACTGTATTCTGAGAACAGCCCCTTAGGAAAAGAGAAAAAAGCAGGCAAAGATGCCTTTGAAAAACAACAGCAAAGCAAAACCCCCTTCAACTACAAAATAAACTGAGGTACAAGGTGCAATTAACAATGCACCAACAGCAGAGCCTGGAATGTAAATTGTATTTAAATAGGGCTGTGAAGAATGTTTCAGTCCCATAAATGGCTTCTCTCTCCTGTTGCCTTGAACCAACCAATTTTTGCCTCCAATCAAGCCCTGCCTGGGAGTAATTTGGGGCTGGAAATTGTTGCCACACGAACAGCTGAAGGCTGGCAGGGTCACCGGCCCCTCGTGTCACACCCTGTCATTTTAGATTAAGATATGCAAAGGCGACAGGGCTGCGAACTTTCCCTTTGCTGCCGTGGCCGTGTCCATCCCCTGGCTGCACCGAGAGGAAGGCGTAATTGGAGTCAACTGCTTGATTATGATAATTGCTACTGTCTGGGGGAAGAAACAGTGGAGTCCTGGAGCTTGATCCGAGCTGCACCTTTGGGGTGATGCCTGTCTGTTCACCAGCAGATGGGCCGGGCAGAAAGGGTCCTTTTTTGGCCCCGCTTTGGCCTCTTGACCTCTGCTTGACCACTTGTTGACTCCACGATTTCAGGCAGGGTCACGGGATTTTCTAGTTGTTCTCTGCTTCCCACCAGAGGATTGGGCCTGAAGGATTTATCCCCTAAGAGGGAAAAGGCCTTTTTAAAATTTATCCCCAGCTCTTCTCAGCAACACAAGTGGGAGATGAGGTGCCATATATTTCCCACTGGGATATTTATCGCTTTCATTGTATGTCTCGGCTACAATCTGTGGGAAATACCTCCAGGAAGCTCGGCTGGTCAATCTGTCAAACCCTGCCTGTTTTCATTTGCTGAGAGAGCAGAGAGAAGATGGTCCTGGAGGTTAAGGCACTGGGATGGGAACAAGGAGCAGGCACTGGGATTTCACGGCTTCCAGCAGAGATAACACAAGGTTGGAGTTAAGATGGAGTGCCCTCATGTCCCTTTGCCTTGGTGCCCCTTGGAGAAGCAGTGACATCCCCTTCTCTTCGATGGGTTTGTTGTTAAGGCTTTTCCACTGTCTGGAGATGCTGAGATAGGGAAGGGAGGATGTCAGGGTGTGAACCTCAGGAAATGCTGTTGTGCTCCCAGATCCACCCAAGGCTTGAGCAGGTCTCTGAGGCTGAAGCCTTGGAGCTGTTGGTCCTTCCAGTGAGAGTTAAACACTTCCATATCCCTGGGAAGCTTGGCTGGAAGCTCCTTGTGAAGCAGTGTCCCCTGGGTATGTGGTAACCTTGCCCAGGAGTGGTGTGAGACAGGTGAAGACTCTGGAATGGAGATCACATCCATAATTGCACAAGAGGCGTATTGTTAATTTCTGGCTATTATTTATTAATATCAACCCTAAGTACAAAGCTCAGCTCCAGCTATGAAGCAATAAGCACTAGCCAGAGTCACAATAGTAAATAACAACAAAGAAACTTAATTATTATTTCCTTGGTATCTTAAAAGTTTAATAAGGTAAGCTTTTTTAATGTTGAATGTTAAAAGCAGAGAACCCTGATGGTGTTCCTTTAACAAAATAATGGGATAACATGTCTTTAAGCAACATTCTAGTGGAAGGTGTCCCTGCCCATGGCAGGGAGGTGGAACTGGAAGATCTTTAAGGTCCCTTCCAACCCAATTCAGTGATTCTATGATTGTGGTTGGAATTGGGTGGTTGGAATTGGATGCAGCACATTTCCCCCAGGAAAGATTCATGTTCCTTTAGTCATTCCCTGCTCTGGCCTGTTTCTGGCCTTGCTCTGGGACACGTGGCTGCTCAGTCCAGCCCTGGGCTCCGTCTGTCCCTCTTAATCTCCAGGAGTGCCCAGCCCCAGCTGCTCAGGGCAAGGTGCTCGTGCCCTTGTAGCACTTAATGCAATGACTCAGGACCCTGTGACTGAGGGCTGCGACACTATTGATTCCATTAATTTATGGGATAACCAGTCCTTTGGGAGAGGTTCTTCCTAATCTCCATTAGCTGGAGATTGCTTTATCCTTTGCAGCAAGGAATTCTGCATCCCTTTCCGCTCTAAACTTTCTTGGATTCTATCCCTGTGGCTCTGGGTATCATTTATTTCAATTTCCATAGTTTTGTTTTCTTTGGGTTTTTTCCAACTCTGCTGAACCATGGCCTCAGGAATATCTTGGGGAATGAGCAGAATAAGGTCTGCAGGTGAACTCTGCTTCTATACAGAAGTCTAGATGTTTTTGACAGCTTTGTTTTACTTTACCAAAAATTGCCAAAATACACTCAGGGCTTGCTCTTTCACTACATTTCCATGTTCAGTAGGAAATGTCAAAGGCAGCTGACAAAACCCCTCTCCTACACTCCCAAATTTATTTTACCAAATTCTGAGTCATCACTTGCTGCCAGCAGTTCCCCCTCTCTCACTCAGGAGCTGTTGCTGCTCTGATGGAGCTGCAGGTGTGGGATGAGGAGCAGGACGTGGAAGTGAGGGCTCTGTCCCAGTGTCCTGCCAGCTCACAGGATGGGGCTCCAAAACCCTGTCTGTATTCCATGAGGAGCCACTGGAACTTGCTCTCTGGGAACTGGTTTGTCACACAAGAGGTTCACCAGTGTGTCATTTCTCGTGACTGTTGCAGGCAATGGGTGCCTGAAAATGGTAACCAGGAGGTGGTAAAAGATTTGCTTTTCTGGAACTTTCTGCACAAGTGTGAAAGCAAACTTTGGGACTGGGGATGTGACTTTTCTTCCGTCTTTGATCATAAGTCAAACATTAAGAAAAACGTTCACAAAACTTTAGCACTCAGACAATGTTGTCTCATGTCTCTGGTGAAGCTGAAGGAATGAGGGAAAACTCCTGCTGTGCCAACCACCTCCAGCCCAGCTCCAGGGCCTCGCAGCAGGAGGGAGGAAGCATCTTAGAATCGTGGAATGGCTTGGGTTGGAAATGACCTAAAAGATCATCTTGTCTGGGAGCTGCAGTGGGTGCAGCTCTGCCCTCACCTAAGGCAAAGAGCTTTCACCATTTATTTCCCTTTGAGGGTGGGGTGAGGATTTCATGGAGCCTCCTCCATGAAATGCTTAGAACTCTGGGAATCCAAAATGCTGCCTGAGAGCTGGTTATTGGTGCTGCCCTGGGAAAACAGGGAGTCCAGCTCTGTGTCACTGTCCCATTGTCCATTTCCTTCTCTGCACCTACTGCAGCATCTGATGGGTTGGGGGGATATGGTGTTCTCTGATAATTAAAATCCTGGCTCAGGAGGAGATTTGAGCTTGCTGTTGTGTCAGCATTTAGTGGTTGGGTGCTGGAAGTGCTGGCAGTGGTTTCAGGCTATGGGTGCCTTGTGTCTGGGGAAACTGGGGCTGTGGGGACACCTCAGCCTGCCTGGAGAGGTGCTGCTTTAATGCAGGCAGGTGCTAAGCCGAGGTGCTTTAAAGCAGCTTTGCCTAAATCCCAGTCAGAGGTGGACACGTAACTTCCCCTGCTGACTTTGATGTGCTCGCAGGGCCCCTCACTGGAGCTGTGATGTTTATCCAGAACTGCTTCCTGAATTGGGAAGGGAAGGGAAGGGAGGCATGGGTGATGGGGGAGCATGGATGGAGCCTTGCTCTCCTGAGAGCCCAGCCAGGCTTAATCCGCAGTCCACCACGCTATCCTGCAGATCTCAGCTCCCAAAGCCCAAGGCAGGAGCAGCATCACCTCCATCTCCCACCACCTCCCGTCTCCTCATTCCATGCCTGGTGTGAGGGAGAGGCACCATGCCAAGGGGGCGAAGGTCAGGTGTGATCTGAGCATCAGATCTGAAAAGGTGGTGGTGGGAGGATGCACCTTTTTTAAAAAAGAGCCAAAAAGAAACAGTAAACGCATCAAATAATAATAAAACCCCACCTTTTTCTTTGAGCCTGAATGTATGCTGGTGCAGTGCTTAGGGGATTAATCTCTTAAAAAATAAGTGCCATGTGAGTAGACAGGCAGTGATTAAGGTTTTAACTGATCAGTCTGCGTCTGACAGTGAACCAGCTATTATCTTAACGGAATCAAACGAACATTCAGAGCCTCCGCTCAGCCCCAAACATGAAAGGAGATGTCATCTGCTGGCAGTTGGCAAGCCGCAGGGGAAGGGGGAGAGGGAGAGAGAAGGAGGGAAGGAAAGCAAAACAAGGGTGAGAAAAAGGGGGAAAGGAGAGGAAAGAGGAAGAAGGGATGAGAAAGGATGGAGGTATTAATAAAAGGAAGCAACAGAGAGAATGAGACAAAAGGAAGGGAGAGCAGTAGAAGCTTGAGGAAAGTGCAAGGGTTCTGTTCTGCTCTTACTTTTCTTTCCTTACTACTTTCCTAAATGGTTTGGAAACTGTTCCCTGAGCAACCTGGGCCTTTGGAGCCCTCTCCAACCCTTGCCCTGCCTTTTCCCACACAGGCTGTCACACTCGCCGCCAAGGTCTCTCCTAAACCAGGGAGGTCTGGCACTCTTGAACCTGAGGTCAAAAACAAGAGGGAGGAAAAGAATGGCCTTCAGGCCAGAGGAAGAAACCAGGGCAACCAGGCTCTTATCGTGATAAAAGGGCTTTATCTCAGAGCACTTAAACAAAACACACAAGCCTGAGAGAAGAGGCTCTGTCAAGTGTCTGCCGGGGCCATGGGGGAGACTGCAGATCCCTGTGGGATGGAGGGGTCTGTTCCTTAGGGGAGACTGCAGATCCCTGTGGGATGGAGGGGTCTGTTCCTTAGGGGAGACTGCAGATCACTGTGGGATGGAGGGGTCTGTTCCTTAGGGGAGGCTGCAGATCACTGGGGGATGGAGGGGTCTGTTCCTTAGGGGAGGCTGCAGATCACTGTGGGATGGAGGGGCTTATTCCTTAGGGGAGATTGCAAATCCCTACAGGATTGAGGGGTTTGTTCCTTAAGGGAGATTGCAAATCCCTACAGGATTGAGGGGTTTGTTCCTTACACTGTGCAGACCCTGGAGTTGGGGCCAGTACAGGTAATGGGTGCTTGGGATGGAGGGCAGGAGGGATTTACCTGGGCTGGAGACTGGCTGCCAGCGTGGAAATGACAGTAATTCATAGGAGCTGCTTAACCCCAGCTCTGAGAGGAGCAGCTTGGAAGCGAGTGGCTTTTAAAGAAGGGATCAAGGGCACAGGGAGCAAGAAGCAGGTCTGGAGAGGGGCAGGAGGGCAGGGGAGACAAGGAGACATTCATGAGAGGGCAGATACAATCTCATTCCATTCCTCTGGGGATGTAGTGTAGATCGGTGCTATGCCTCCACACTTAGTGAGCTGATGCAGTTCACAGGAGCAGCTTTCTGTGATGCTGGGAGCCAGGCTGGCCTCAGGGACCAGTTTTCCCCTGGGATGTGTTGGAAGTCTGAAATGGAGCAGTTGCAGTCTCCAGTGCAGGGGAATGTGGGATGGAGAAGGGAGAGGCTGCCTGGCAGAGAGGCAGGAGCTGCCTGGTCATGTTTGCATGGTCAGTTCACATCAAGAGGATGGGAGGATTTATGGGCTCCAGGATACAGGACTAGTTTGGGCTGGAGAAGGACAGAAGAGCTGAAACAACGAGGGCTTGTTAGCCTGGGGCAACCATCAGAGTGGGACCAAACAGGAGAGGGCATAAGCCAAGGAGTTACAGAGGGGACCGAGGAGCCCTGGAACTTGCTGGGCCTCCTGTAAAAGAGTGCAGTAGGATTATGGCACAGAGAAGGGCAGAGGGTTCTCTGAGTTGTTTCCTAGTGCATGGGAAGGGGAGTTATCTATGCTGGAGAAAGGCAAAGGTCTTGCAGCAGAGCTGAAGGTCCCAGTCCCAGAGCTGGCAGTGCCTGACATCCCCCAGGAGGTGCCCTTTGCAGCACCTGACCCTGGCCCAGATCCACCTTTACAGGTTAAAGGCTCGGAGACAGAGCCCTGCCTTGCCCTGCCAAAGACCCCTGCTACCCCTGGGGTCTCCAGGCTGCAAATCCCACCTGCTGATCCACTTTTCCAGAGGGGCCAAGACAGCTTAACTGCCTGTGGTACCCTGTTCCCAAAAGTCAAGTGGTTTCCTAGGGCTGGTTTTCTCCTGGATCCCTTTGGGACTCAGCTCTATTCCTCTCTGTTCTTCCCTGATGCTTGTGCTGGAAATCCCCTTTTTTGGGGGGAGATGTCCTGTTCTCCACCCACCTGCCAAGCTCCCCTTCTTGTTCTGAGGGCTTTGACATGGGGCACATCCTCCAGCCCATCAGTGGCTCCCGGTGGGGACAGGTGACCTCAGGTGTCCTTCCCTGTGGATCCCTCTCATCCCACACCTGTGCTGTGGCCCTGCTGTGCCTCGGTGCATGGCAGCACACTGGGAACCATGAATTTCCCTGGGTGCAGACCCCACTGCCAGGCTGTTATTGCTCCGTGCTGTCCCTCCTGACTCCATCCGTCTGTGTGGTGCTGCTGCTCCATGCCAGGAGGGCTCCGGGACCGCCGGGGTCACGACTGCCCCATTACAGGGCGAGATTTATCATTGGCAGGTGTGCTGCGGGATGGTATATTATCCAGGATTATGAACTGTAACAGGATAATCTCTCTAATGTAATTCAAGCTCTCGACATGGCTTATGGCTCCTTAATGTACCTCAGACTGAAGAATTACAAGAACATTTTCCCCCCTCCCTACCTTGTCAGCTCCTAAATGATTTAGGCAATCGCCTGAAGCCAGATCTTGGCCTCCAGTCATAACTCAGAGCAGTTCAGTAAATATGATGGGGAAGGAGTTTTCCTGGCTTTGCTCTTTCTTCCTGCCACTCTGCTCAGCCCTTGGTGAGCCAGGGAATGAGCAGGGATTGCTGGGATGCACAGGGAATGAGGAGGGAGAGCCAGGGCACACAGCCATGCCCTCACCTCCCCATGGACTTCCTCCCTGTCTGCCCTTAGCCTTCAGGATGGATTGCTGACACCCAGACCTTTGAGAGCAGGACATTCAGCAGATCCTCTCCTGGCAGGGTCATGCATGTGCAAGCCCAGAGTTGTCCCTCTTGGAGCATCATCCCTCCCCAGGAGCCACAGCAGCACAGTGGCTTGGGCAGGAGAGGGAGAGATTTCCCCATAAGCAAGGAAAATCCTTGCCTGTGCCTGAGACGTGGCACTGAGACACCTTGAGCATCAAAACCCACCTTCCTAAGGTCTTTGTCATATCCCTGGGAGATGAGACCCTCCCCTGTGCAGACTGACAGGGTAAGGTCTCTGCTGTCACTAGAAAGACAGATCTCCAGCCACCTCAAGGAGGGGGGTTTTTCCCCCCCTTTTTTTTTTTCCCTTCACTGGAAGCTTCTCCAAGACAGAGCCTCATAAATCTCACCTCCCAAACCCTCAGACGGCCCCCTGTCTGCATCCCCTCCATCTTCATCTCTTTTCCCCCCTTTGATGCACTCAGAGGCAGTTGTGTCATGCCAGGAGCCTGAGGTGGGAGTAGGACACTCCATCCTTCCTATCCCTGCCACTCCATGTCCCTGCTGTGACCTTGGTGGCATCTGGCAGTGCCTGTCCCTCCCCTGTGTTATGGGATGTCCCAGTGGCTGTCCTGGATCTTCTGGGGTTGCTGGGATACAGGTGGTTAATAACAACCAGCCCCTCAAAAGCTGGGAATCCCACTGGGTCCCCTGGTGGGATTCCCTTTGGGGATTCCCTGTTGTATAACTGGGCAATTAATGGTTTGGTGTAAAATCACCCAGTGCAGGTGGTTGTTCCTGGGATGTCCAGGCTTGCTCCAGGCCCTCCTGCTAAGCCAAGAGGAAACTTTCCCATCTTTTACATAACTGGCTTTTAACTCTACCTCTCTGTTCATTACTTTGACATTGGTGGGGTCTGTGGTGTTGATTTTAAGTGGAGTCAGGTTCATTCCCATGGAAAAGATGAGCAATTAAGGCAGCACCGGGACAGAGCCCTCCATCTCAGCAATCATCTGAGCTGGGGAGCAGCAGGATCCCAGTCCAGTCCTGCTGGGACATGCCAGGTGCCCTCCTCTGGAGTCACTGTCCTCTGGTCACCTCTTCCTTCACTCCTGGGGGCTCCCCCAGTACCAGTTCACTCCCAGTTCCACCCTGATTCCTCCTGCAGCAGCCTCAGGGACCCCGAGGATAAATTAAACTTTGTAAATGGGATGGAAGGGAAGGAAAGAAAGCAGAAGAGGAGAAAAAAAGCAGAGATTAAGAACAGGAACTGTGGGGATACAACTTCCACCCAGCAACAGACTTCAAATAAACATCAGCTTTGCAGAGAGGGGCCAGAGACTACTGGGATGTGGAAAAAGAGGGATGCTGGAAAATGTGCATCTCCCCCAGCACTCCCAGTGTGAGGCCTGGTTACCTGTTGCTAATGTGAGTGTGGCAGGTGTGTGAAGTGCTGAGTGGTGACTGGAGGGGGAAGGAAAAGGGGAATGTGCAAAAAGGAGGAAGAGAGAGCAGATGAGATGCAGCATCAGGCTGGGGAATGGCTGAGCTGCTGCTGGGGGAGAGGACAGTGATTCCCTGTAGGCACATCCCTGCCTGTCCCCCAAAATCCTGCCCAGAGCCTCCCCAAGGTCCAGTGGGTCTGCCAAGGGCCACTTGGTGTCCTGTTGCTGTCCTGGGACTGCCCTGGGTACCACTCCATGCCCACTGCAGTGGTTGGACATCCCTGAGGAGCTGCTGGGGCTGCTCGGGGAGGGTGAGGTCTGCAGTGTGCCCATCACAGGCTCCCATAGCTCAGGGAAGGAACATAACCCTGGAAAGAGGGAAAGCAGAGGGATGAAAGAGAAGAAGGGGAGTAGGTGCTTCAAAAGGAACCAGCCAGCGGGTTGCACTCTGTGGCTCTGTGACTGCTCCAAAGGACACGACTGGGAGCTGCGGGTGCCTGAGCAGGGACAGAGGGGAAGGACAAGAAAGAGGAGTCTCCTCTGGAGCTGTGGGGGCAGCTGTGGGTGGTGTGGAGGTGTGATGGACTCCCCCAGCCCGGGCAGCTCCCGGCAGCTGCAGTTGCTGTTGCTATTTGTTGTCGCCCTGGCAGCCTCCGTAATGTGAATTTTCTGTGTCACTGGCTGAGAGGATTCCAGGCAGGTTTTTGATAATGTGGGTTTTTTTGTAAACCAGGGAGGGAGAGGGGGGAAAGAAGCCACAGGCTAGAAAACTGCTGGGCCCAGAGCTCTTAACTCCTTCCTTGCCAAATGGCTTTGGCTGGAGGTTGTGGTTCACAGAGCCCAAGGATTGGGGGCAGCTTTGGGCCAGCACATGTGGTATTTCCACCACACTGTCCTCCACAGCAACCTCAGCCCACGCCTCAATTTCCAGCATCAAGAAATTAACCCCCAGTTCAGCAGATCCCACATCCCTGCCCACTCCCTGCTCCCCTGACGTGCCCTTTCCCCACTCGCTCCCCAGGACGTGGGTGCCGAATCCCCCCATGCCTCAGTTTCCCCTCCTGTAGAAGGGGCAGGAACTGCTGGCAGAAGTGCCCAGCTCAAGCCATGGGTCCTGGGGGTTGCCAGAGGCAGTGCCAGGTTGTCCAGGCAGGTACCCCCTGCCAGGTGCCCACCTGGTCCCCGCTCCCCACAGTGAGGAGGCTGCATCCCCACAGCCCCGAGCCTGAGGCTCTTGCCACTCGAAAGCCAGACAAGGAGGTTGCCGAGGGTTTGATCTCTCCATAAACAAACTCAAAATCCAAGTGTAATCTTCTGCTCCTTTGTTTTCAGGCAAACAGAGCAGCAGCATCTGTCCCCTCCCGGCACTGCTGCCAGATCCCTCAACACGGGCTGAAAGGCAGCACCAGGATCTGTCCTTTCTTCCTTTCTTTCTTTTTTCTTTCCTTTTTGTCTCGTTTGTGCTTTGGATAATTAGTGTATCGTGGAGAGATGGTGTTGGGGGACAGGAAGGAAAAGCTGTTTACACAGTGAAGTAACTGGCAAAGCATCTTCAGATCTGTCTCTGCTTCCCAGGTGGCACCTCCGGCTTAACCTCTTCCTTCCTGTGACACAAAAGGGGATCCCTGCCAACCTTTGCCATCTCTTCCCAAAAAGGTTCCTCGGATTAACCCTTTGCTTGCTCACCCAGAGGAGAGAGAGGGAGTTTCCTTCTGGTCTCGTCCCTAATTTCTAAGTACCCATTGCCAGAGCAGGGGGCAGTGACCCCAGGACCTTGCATGGGACAAAGAATGAGGCTGAAATCTGTGTGGTCAGGCAAACATGGGGTTTCTCAGCCCTGGGTTTCTGGGGTTTCCAGCCAGCACTGCTCCCTTGGGGTCCCTCTGGCCCGCCTGGGTCCCACTAGGGAAACTGAGGCACTAAATTGACTGGGATCAAGCAGCAAAGCAGTGGTAGAGGCCACTCCAGCAGTGCTTCCCCCAAACCTGTCGGATTTAACACGTCCCTCAGACCCTCTTGGAAGCTGCTGGTCACCTCTGCTTCCCCAGCCCTCGGATTTAAACTCCTCTCGCCCTGGCAGGAGCTGTGTGAGCCCCTGACTGACACTTGATTGACAGAGCCAATTAGCCAAACGAAGCCAGCTGCATTCAGCCCGGGCCTGCAGAAGGCTGGGGGAGGAGGGGGGGAAGTGGAGGGGAGGCCAGAATCCAATTCCTCTCCCATCAGGCGTGATTGCTGGTTTTGTTTTATTCTCAGCCTTTTTTTTTGGAGCCGCTGCCTCTGGATGCCATTCAAACGGTGCTCACAGCTTCCCCCTTGGCTGTCAGAGAGCTCGAGGGGGTTGTCATCACCTGGGCACGTTTTCCCAGCTCTGGGATTTCCCCAGGTAAGGCAGGGAACTCCTCCTGCCGTAACATGTTCCAGATGAAAGTGTAATCCAGGAAGGAGATGCAGCCCCCTCCTCGCACCCAGGCACGGAGGATGAGGCAGGGGGAGAGGCAGTGCCCAGGTGGGCTGGTGCACAGGTAGCTCCCAGCTGGAGCTACCTGGGCTTTGTTTCCTTGTGTGCATCCCCTTGGCCTGGGGAGTCCGTGGTGGTTTCAGGTGGAGGAGCTCAGCTGGGAGAAGGGAGGTCAGAACAGGCAGGCACGATAAGGACAGGCTGTGCATGGAGTTTGTCTCTCCGGAGATCTGCGTTTCTTCTCTCTCAATGTTTTTTGACTCATTTCCTCAGCTCACAGGCAGATATTTACTTAACCTTGCGACTGTGCTGTGCTGGGAATGCCAAGTTTGGGGGCTGCGAGCGCTCTCGGTGCTGCCGTGTTTACTCGTGGGGCTCACACGCTCCACACACACACACATGGGGACACACGTGTGTCAGTGTGCCCGCAGAGGTGGCACCTCTGTCCCTGCTCGTGGCAGGGCTCCAGCAGGGCACAGGCACCTGCCAGCCCTTGGGGATCCATCGTGCTCTGTCCTGATGCAGTGACAGACCCGTTGTACGTGGCATGGACAGATCTGCCCATGCCAAACCCACGTGATGCAGGAGACAAACCTCCCTGTGCTTTGTGCCCAGGACCCGTATCTCTGCATGCCCACCAGGTGTGCTGAGTGCATAAATCATCACAGATCTAGCTGCTCATCTTTTCATCCAAGCACAGGGCAGCCAACACATGGATTTTGGTCCCCTCTGTTGTGCTGGAGGCAATCCAGCAAGGCTGGGACATTGCAGAGCGAAGGAACCCACTGGGGTGGGCAAGGCATGCCTGTGACCTGTTCCAGCCTTCTTCCTCCCCAGCTGTTTTTTCCCAGCCCAGCTCAGATGTTGCCATACTCCCTCAAAGACTGCCTTGTGTTGCATTTCTGGGAGGCAAAGCCTCTTTGATGGGTGTGGAGTCAGCCCTCACTGACCACCACCACAGTCTGGACAGAGCCCAAAGCCTTTACAGATTGTGACCACTGTTGAAAGGGTTCATTTCTTCCCCTAATGAGATGCAGCCCTCGCTGGGGGCACTGCGGCATCTGTTCAGCAGCTCGTAGCAACCAGGCAGAACAATTTGGTCAAGGGACAGAGAGGAACGTGGTTTCAGCCAGGCCAGGGGGTTCAGACAGCCCTTCCCACAGCACTTCCATAGCTCCTGTAAGAGGGATCCTGTCCAAGCAGCCTTCGGCAGCAGCAGCACTTGGATGGGGTCAGTGTGGGCGGGTGGAGGAATCCGCAGTGAGCTCAGGGCTTGCACAGCTGGACGACCCTGGGGATGGCCCTGGCTCAGGGGAGCATCAGCTCCATCACCCTGACCCTGTCCTGCAGAGCCACCAGCCACTGTCCTGCTGTCCCTGCTGTCACCTGCTCCAGCCCAGGACAAACAGCTGAAATGGACTGTATGGAGACCACGGGCACAGTGCACAGCCAGCCTGGTGTACCAGAGAGCTTCCTCCTCCTCTTCCTCCTCCTCATCTTCCTCCTTCTCTGACGGCAGAGGCTTCCCCAGGGCAGGGAATGGGCAGGAGTTCCAGCATGCCAGGCAGGAGCACCGTGTGTGTCTCCAGCTGGGAGAGGCAAAGGCAGCAGCCCCAGCACATGGAAACTCACCAGGAGCTTTGCTGTAACCAATTTGTGCCCCAGCTTAGTGCACATGAAAAAGTCATTCAAGGAGCCACTTGAAAACAGCCTCTCACTCCCATGTGCACACACCCGGGGTGTCAAGTGATTTTGAACCATCCAAGAAAGTCTGATCAGTGTTGGATGAATGGAAAGAATCCGGCTGACTTAGTGAGCTTTGGATCCAGCCTGGAGTTATTAGGAAGTAGCCATCAAACCCTGAAACAGGCAGCTGAGAGAAGTGAAACTCTACCCAGGTGTTAGAGATCCTTAAACTGGGAAAGAATTTTTCTTCCCCTTGGCCCTGGAACAACAACAACAGCACTTTTTTTCCCCCACACCCCTTAAAGCCTATTTCTGAGCAGAGCAGACGGGCAGTTCTCATCCTCATCCTCACCGTGATTATCTGGAGCTGTTTGAAGTCAGAAGTGGTTGCTGTGCCAAGGGTTCACACCCTGCAGCCTCTGCCAGCAGCTCTGACACACAGCCCGGCCGTGGGCTCTGTCCTCGGGCAGTTCCACGAGGGAGCTGCAGGAAGCAGGAATGCTGAATGCACCCCACAGCCCGGGCTCTGCCAAGGGGACTGTGCAGAGAAGGAGGAAGCTGGCAGCAGTCCTGGAAATTTAAAGCCCTTTCACTGCCCAGTGCTTTAAAATAAGAAGTATTTGTGATAAATTAATGAATTCATATTGTTCTGCCTCCCTAAGCCATCTCACTCGCTCTCCCTCTCAGGGAATAGGATCCATGTAAGCACCTCCATGGATAAACACAGCTCTCAGCCTTGCTGGTGCTGCCTTGCTGCTCGTCCTCTGCCCAACAGCGCAGGGACTGTAATTCCCCTAATTCCCCTGATCCCAGTAACACATCCCGGGAGGGTCTGTGGCTGCCAGGGAGGTTCCTCCACCACGTTACGGCTTCTCTGGCTCGTGCAGGTCCTTCCCGGAACCCGGCTCGAGCGTTTCTGGGAATGAGGTCCCAGGGCTGTTGGTTTGGGGAGCCTGCCAGGATGGTGGGGACTGGGGGAAAAGACGAGGGGCCCCTGCTCTGGTTAACCCCTGTTCTGCCAGCACCAGCTTTGGGAGCTGCCAGAGCGATGGGCCAGCTCTGCAGGCTGGTGTGATGGACGGTGCATCGCTCTGCTCTGCAGGACAGGGATGAGTGTGGCATCCTTGTGCATCCCCCTCTGCGTGCCCAAAAACGAGAGATGGTGCTTCTCTGGGTATGCGACAGAAAAAGGGAGGGAGAGATGAACTTCCCAGCCTGCACGAGGCAGCGAGAGCCAAGCGTGAGCCTCGCAAATCTCCATCCATCCCTCACGGGTTAAGCGAGCGCTCAGGTCAACACACGCTGCACCTGCCCACGGGCTCCTGTTCGCGGCAGCACAATTGATGGCTTGTTCCTTTCATAAGTGCCTTTGGAGCGCGGTGCCCAGGCCCAGAGCCAGCCTGCTGATCACATAAAATATTATTTGTGTTTAAAAATTCCAGTAATTGACTATGCACCGGTTTTTTCCAAGCCTTCTGCCAAGGGCAGTAAAATCAAAATCCGTCCCAGGTTATTTTCATCATGCAAATTCCCATTTCTGTAAACAGGAGTGCAGCGGCGGGACCCGGCGCTCGCAGCCCTTGGCCAGGCTGGCTGCCAGAGCGTGCTGGAGCACTGGGAAGGTGGCTGGGATGGGGGGAGGCAGCAGCCTGGCCCTGCAAGGTGCAGCCCCCCAGAGCTGCCCCGGGGAGGATGTGTGGCTCTGCCGTCCCCTTGTCCCCTCTGAGCTCTTCCTCTCCTCCTACGTCTTCCACTCCTTTTTGTCCCAACTCCTCCCTCTGTGTGATTTTTCCCCTGGGACACCCACTGGAGCCCAAGCTCCTCTCCGTGCCCTGCTGCTGACTCCCAGCTCACACCCTCGGCTCAACCCCCGGCTCTTGGGATGCTCCAATCTCACACAGGGATCTGCCCAGTCCTCACCGCTCATATATCAGCCCCGGCTGGAAGAAGGGAGTGTCCCTCAGATGGGAACTCACATTTCCTCATGGAAACCCCCTCGCAGGCTGTGTGGAAACAGAGGCAATGCAGAGCCAGCATGTGGCAGGTTTTGGCTGCCCCACGGCGAGCACCTGGAGCTCCCAAGCTGGACCCCGGGCAGGGAGGAGGGAGGACAGTGCTGGTCACTCACAGCAGGGCAGGGCTGGATCCCCCCAGCTTCTCACCTACCCAATTCCAGCACTTTTTTGCACAGAAACCCATCAGGGCTGGCCCAGACCCCCATGACAGGAGGGTCTGGTGGTGCTTTATTGATGGCTTGCAACCATCCCTGGACACTGCAGGGACCATGGTGTAATGGGAGATGTCCCAAACCAGGACACAAACCCCAGACCCTCAGGGGAGCCTCTTCAGCAAAACCTGAGTTTCAGGTGCTCTCCAGAGCCTGGGAAATGACAGGTAGATCTGTAGGGGATCCCAGTTATTTGCAGTTTCTAGAGCTGCGCAGACTTTGTGGTTTCGAGGTCAGGGTTAGGAAGTCTAGAAAGCATCACCAAAAACCCCAAAACTTCTGAAGATACATTAGAGAGAATAACAAGCTCTAACTGTGCCTCAGGGCACGCACCAGCACCAGGCTGAGGTTAGGGCCATCAGCTGGATGAATTATCCCATTCTCACTTGTTATGAGACCTCTTTGTACCCATTTTGGAAACATGTGGGAACAGCTGAGGTTTGGGGTGGGACACTGGGCCACACAAGCCCCTGACCTACTTGGAAATGGGTTTTTTGTGTTCCTAAGAGCCTTTTGGTTTTGCACACATAAGCAAAGATGACATTTTATCCTCTTTAAGGAGAGGGGCGGGAGCCCTCGCAAAGAATTCACATCTGTTTTGGAAACAAGTCAATGCAGGAAAACTGCCCACATGGAGCAGAAATGTGGTTTTGATTGTGTTGCACTCTATAAGAAAGGAGGGCTCACATATTAAACTCTATTAGACAGTATAATAACAGCTTACAGCTCGTCTGCCTTTCATCTGGCTGTGCTTCCCAAATGTCACAGAGATGCAGAAACCTCTCACTGCCACTGAGGTTCAAACATCTCTGCTGCATCTCTGTGAATTTGGATCAGCACAGCAGCATCTGACACCACCCACCCAGAAACCCCTGTCAGGATCCAGGGAAGCTGGTCTTTGGGATCTGAAAGGTTCCTATCCCCTACACACCCCAAGTTCTACATGAAGGAGTGGTAGAACATACAGAGGAAGGGAGCCTACAAGACAGATGGAGAGAGATTGTTTACAAGGGACAGGACAAGGAGGTATGGCTTCAAACTGACAGCAAATAGGTTTAGATTGGATATTAGGAAGAAATTCCCCCTTGGGAGAGTGGTGAGGCCCTGGCACAGGTTGCCAAGAGCAACTGTGGCTGCCCCATCCCTGGAAGTGTCCAAGGCCAGGTTGGACAGGGCTTGGAGCAACCTGAGCTATGGAAGGTGTCCCTGCCCATGGCAGGAGTGGGACTGGATGATATTTAAGGTCCCTTCTATGACTCTCTGATTCTCTGAATGAGGGCTACAGGGAGGAAACTGCACTATGTTTTATTTTAAGGTGATCCCTACAGTCTAAATCTTGGCTAATTACTTTGGGTCCATCTTAAATGTGGCATGATTAATAGATATGGATGTGTGTTTAACTAAAACCTCTCACGTTTGAAGGGAATAATAACAATAATAAGTTTTCCATCCATTGAGATCTAGACCACTTATGATAATTAAAATTGCATGACATTGCCAGTGAGGGTCTTGAGCTAGTTTCCAGTTACCCAGGTAATCCTCTTCTGCCTCCCGTTATTGCTCCAGGGATCTCAAGTGGATACTGGCATTCTATGTTATTTTCTCCTTGTCCTCCTGGACTGCTGCGTTGCTCTGTGACACAGCCAACTGCTCCTGTGGTGTGCCATGGTCTGGAGAAGCACTTTTTGCTGTGTTTGATGCAGATTAACCAGTCACAGCAGTGCAGGATCCCCCCAAAGGGCCATTGGGATGGAGTGGGGTGGGTGTGCTCTGAATCCACCGGGATGGGAGGCAGCAGAGGGGCAGAAATGCTGCTCCAGGAGCAGGTCCAGCTCTGGTTTGAGTTTTGCTGGGCCCTTCTTTGGTCAGGGTCCCACTGGTGTTGCCGTGACTCGCGCTGTGGAGGGGCTGACGGTTCGCCTGCTGTTTATACGCCGGCAGTGAGCAAAAGGCTCTGCTCAGGAATTGCAGGAGGCTTTGTACAAACAAGGAGATGAGAGGCAGAGGGAGGGATCGGGGTTGGAAATACCGGCTGTAAACACAACACGTTTCAAGCAAAGACAACTTGTAGCAGGGTGATCCGAACCAACAAACGTGGCAAGAGCGGAGCAACAGGGAGGGCGATGCGCGCCCGCGTGGAGCTGAGCTTTCACAATAAATGATTAAAGCATGGTTCAGATCCCGTCAAATGGAACGGTGCTAATCTAATCACAATCCATCTGGCACTGCCACATCTGTCCCAACACCTCCACCTCTTCATTTTCAATCAGCCTTAAATAGTACATAATTATTAATGTCTACCCGCCTGTCAGACGGCGCGGGGGATTCACTTATCTCTCGCGATCGGCTATGGCAAGACACTGATAGAGATGGATCTAGCGCCAGGCTTGGGGGGCAAGGAGCCTTTTGCCCTTGGGTTCAGTCCTCCCTCGGGCACTGTCACCGTGTGGATGGGAGGGAGAGTCACACACAGACCCTCAGGGTTGGCACCAGCCAGGGACTTGGCAGCTGGCAGCGGACAGTGGCCATGGTGCTCATCAGCATCACTGGTCTCCCTCACCTCTGGCTCCCACTGCCCATCAGGGAGGGAGTCTCAGGTTAGGAAAGGCTCAGATGTGCAGAGCTGGAGCCTGTGCAGGTGAATATCCCACCTGAGCAGTCCAGGGCCAGCTTCACCTGGGCAAGGCTGCCCTGACCTGCTGGGGACCTGCTCTCTGGGGATGTGGTGTCTGCTCAGTGCAACACAGTGAGCCAGGAGGGAAAACCTCGTAGACAATTCACCTAAACCTTGGTGGACTGCTCTTCCCACATCCAGAGCTCACTGGCATTCACAGAGGCTATTGCAATAGGTTTTTTTGACTCTTCCAAGAAACAAGCCAACAGCAAAGCCCCAGCTGCAAACACGTCCTGTGTCTTGGATAAAACCTGGACTCAGAGCTTTCCGTGTGGGCTCTTCGCAGCTCTGGGCCACACTGACCAGCCAAACTAAGCAGCCCAACATCTTACCAATCCTTAGGATTTTGATGGTGAGTCTCCCAAAATCTGGAGATGTTTAAAGCCTCCGGAATCATGTGGTTATGTGAAAATCTCATATCTTTCCTTTTTTATATAAAAAAATATTTTCTTGTCCTTCTGGCTGAGATAAAGCTCAAAAATATGAACCGGAGCAATGTGAAACCCAGAAAGTAAACACTAATATTTCTTCATGATTTTTAAGCTCATTACCTCAGGTGGGGGAGACATGAGCTGTGATTTCCTAATCGTCAGGATTAAATCCTACTTCAGATCAGGCAGTCAGGACCAAACCTCTGCCCCCACCCAAATACCTGCTGTGCCGCAGCTGAGCCGACGGCAGGGAGAGGAGAGCTGGATGGCAGCACTCAAAAACAGCCTTAAGAAAGCAGAGCCGAGAGCAAATACCTTGTGCAAGTTGAGTGAGCCACCCCTGGATGTTTACAGAATAAGTTACCAAATAACCAGTGTCTTGGGGATGTCTGGTGAGCCCTTGAAACAAATATTCCTTTTTTTGATGGGCGCGATCGATGTGCAGCGGGCGCGCGGCGCTTAGGTGGATTTGGAGGTTGAAAGACACTCCGTCGCAGTTCACAGTTTGTTCACAGACAAATCCTGCTGGTTTGGTTGTTTGCGGCCCTTTCTTCTTGGAAAGAGCCTGCTCAGCATGGCCAGGTGAGGCAGCCACTCTCACATCACCCTGGGCATCTAAAGCAGGGAGTTAAAGGCAGAGCTGGTGGGGGAGAGCTGAGCTGTGACAGGAGTGCTCCTCTCATCTCTCTTCTGCTCAGGAGGGGCCCTTTCCATAGGGCTTCAAAGCCAATGGGTGCAAATTGCCCCTCAGTGCAGTGATGGAGGAGTCCAGCATGAGCTCCAGGGAGCTGGAGGAGCTCAGGGAGAGACCCATCTGTTCCTCAGATCTTTGCCAACTATTCTGGTCTCCTTAGAGACCCAAACTCATCACCTGTGTTGAACAGGGAACCAGGTGCTTGGATCTGGAGTTTGGGTGTTAAAGAAGGAGACAGCAGTTAGCTCTGGTCTTGGTCTGTCCTGTTTTTTTCCTGCAAATGTTGGCCCATGGGCTGTTCTGCTTCAAAAATAATAATAAATCTATGGCTTCTCCTGGCTTGGATGCAAAAGCTTGGGAGATGATTGTGATTTATAGGACCCTGGTTGGTTGGGGTTTCAGGCTTGCTTGAAGTCTGGGGGGAAATGGGAAGGATGCAATGAAAGAAGGAAGAAACCAAACTTCATCTGAAACCAATGGATGTGTCCAAGGCCAGGTTGGACAGGGCTTGGAGCTACCTGGGATAGTGGAAGGTGTCTTTGCCCATGGCAGAGGGTGAAACTGTGTTCACTTTAAGGTTCCTCTAACCCAAACCATTCCAGGATTCTCTGATGTCCAGACTGCCATCAGTGAGGAGGAGGACGGGGCTGCAGACTCGGGGTCCCCGTCCCTGTTCCTTGCTGTGCCCATGCTGGACCGGGGAGCACAAGCAGGAGCTCCTTGCTGTCACCTCCTGGAGTCGGGACAAGAAGGGACACCCCCGGACCCGGCGGTCTGGCCGCAGGCAGGGGGTTCCTTGGGGGTCATGGGGCGCTGGGATGCAGCGGGACGGGGTGCGGGGTGCGAGGCTGCCCCGGGTGCGTTCCCCCCATTGCCCCCATTCCCCCAATTCCCCCCGTTCCCCCCATTCCTCCCATTCCCCCGTTCCCCCCGTTCCCCCCATTCCCCCCGTTCCCCCCACTCCCCCCATTCCCCCCATTCCTCCCATTCCCCCAATTCCCCCCATTCCCCCAATTCCCCC
>JAWWEE010000069.1:3885638-3917312 GCA_035221455.1 Xenops minutus | reverse complement strand
CCCCCGTTCCCCCCGTGCCGCCGCCAGCAGAGGGCACGGTGCAGCCTGCGGAGCGCCCGCTCCCGGCTCCCGGCGCTCCCGGGGATCCCCGTCCTCCTCTCCCTGCCCCGCTCAGCCCGCGGCTCTTCCCCCCTTTCCTCATACTTTCCTCCCTTTTATTGTCTCCATCATCTCTGGACACTGGTTTCACTTTGATCTCCAGAAACTTTGGCAACGGTCCTAAAATATATATGTATATTTTAGGGGAAAAAAAAAGAAAAAAAAAAAGAAAAAAAAAAAGGGAAGAAGAAGAGCAAAGCCGAGCCTTTGTTCCCGCAGCTGCTGCCGTGCTGCAGCAAAGCTCCACACAGGTATTAAACACTCACCATTGATCAAGCAGCCGGTGGTCCGGTGTTCCCGGCACGGCCCTGCCGATGCCCTGTTATTTACACGAGGAGTAATTTGGTTCCTGAGGTCTTGCTTGAGTTAAAGAGAAATAAAATAAATTCAGTGAGTAGCGGGGTGCGGAGATGGAAGAGCCGCTGTTCCCCCAGGGGAGGGACACGGGCCAGGCACTTTGGGGACACTGCAGGCCGGGACAGAAGCACCCTGTGGTGCCGTGAATTCCTGGGATGGGGCTGTTTCCTCCCCATGGATACCCTGCAAACAACCAGCCCTCTCAGTTTCCTTGCCATCCCCAGCCTGGCAGCTTCCGCAGTCCCTCTGTCCTGGGGCAGTGCCAGGGGACCCGCCTGGCCCGGGACATCCCGGGAGGACACGGAGGGAGCCCCGGTGCTGCCCAAAGAGCCGGGAGCATCTTCCCTCCTCCGGGGGCGATGCCGGGAGAGCCGGGGCCGGTGTGAGAAGGAGCGGGTGGCACGGGGCAGAGCCCTGCCTGTGGCTCCTGCCCGCTGTGCCAGCAGGACCATCCCTTTCCCCGGCCACGGGCACCGTCCAGGCCCGACGGGAGGGAGCACAGCGGGGAGAGAGCGGGGCATCGTCTGGCTCCCACATGTGCCGAGGTTGTTAGGAAGATTTATAGGGGAGAATGCGAGGCTTTTTCTTTTTTGGCTTTATAATAATACATTAGGCTTTTAACCTCTGACCAGGAGCCCTGGGAAGGGGGTGATCCGGGCAGCATCGGGCGGCTCCCGGCGCTGCGGGGAAGGGTGCGGGGTCCGGGGGCCGAGCCGCGGTGCCGGAGGGGTTAACGCGGCGCGGAGGAATGTGAGAGTTTAGCGAGAGGCGTCGGCTGTCTTGAGGTCACCTGCGAGGGATTAGCCGGGCAGGCAGACAGTTGTTGTTTGAGGACTGTCTGAGGCCGGGGAAGGGGCGGCTCGGGGGGCTGCGTGGCCCCGCCGTGGGATCTTCCTGTCCTGCTGCGCCCGCGCTCGCAGCGCCTGTGAAAGCCCCACTGTAAACCGGCCGTCCTTTCTGCTGAGGAAATAAATCCATCACCGTCGGCAAGGGGAGGTGGGCTATCCCCCGGTGCCTGGCTACAGCGTCCCAAACCCTGCCAGAGCCCAGGTGGGCAGCAGAGATGCTGAGGAGGAATTGAAATGTTACAGGCATGGCCAGGACCCATCAGGGGTGTCCACATCTGGGCTCCTTCCCCACAGGAACCCACAGCTCGCTCTGTGAGGACCATCAGGGCTCCCAAAGTGTTGAACTCCCCAGCAAAACTCACTTTTCCCTGCCCTGGGCTGAGCCTTCACACCCTGTGTGTGCACCCGTGTCTGAGCAGTTGGAAGCACAAAATAGGATGAACAGGAGCAGGATGTCCATGTGGACTGACAGGTTCAGGAGGTTTCAGTGGGATCTGACCCGTCTGTCTAAGGCTGCTCTGTGGCACCCAGCACCTCCCAAGTGTTTCAAGCCCAAAACATCAGTAATTCCCCCTGTATCTCCAAGCCTGGAGAACAAACCACCGTGAATCACTGACAGGGTGGACGGGTGGGTGTGTGGGGCAGAGATGTGTGTGCCAGGGCAGAGATGTGTGTGCCAGGGCAGCGTGGAGGAATCGCTGTGCTGAGCCCCAAGCAGGATTGAGCTGAGGGTTTACACACCTTCATATCATCAAAACTGACTCAAAGGCTCAGCTGGGACTGTGGCACCTCATACCTGTCAAACCATGGTGTTCTGTGCCCCAGCTCTGCCCTTTCCCAAGCAGGATCAGGGAATCTGTGCTCCTCCTTCCCAACAGCTTGTGATTCGAATCAACACATGACTTTCCCCTGCACCTATTGCTCTAAGATCTGCTGTGCCTCTGCAGATGAAAGGTATTATATGAGGATAAATTCTTAATCATCACAATAATCAATCATTCTTTACTTATAATTTAGTTGAAATTAATCCAGCAGATGAGCAGAGGGCCAAATGCTAATCTGTGTCCTGGGTGTCTTTATTGACTGAGAAGGAGAGAATCTTCCATGAAAATAAAGAGGAAAGCTTGAAAAAGTGCACCCAGAAGTTTTTCATTTTCACAGGGAGAAAAGACAAAAAGAAAAATCCACAGAAACTTTAAAAATTGTACTTTAAAAACTGTAAAAAACTTTGAAAACTATACTTGATAAACCTTTACACTTTAAAACCCTTGTACCGTAAAAAACCATCCTGATTCTTAGAGTCAGTCCCTGGGTTTGTGCTGGATGTGACTCAGGGATTGAAATGCCAAAGGGAGGGTTCGGAGCTGCAATAGGCAGGGAACACCCAGTGCTTACCTGCAGGAGGTTTATCCCTGTGGTTTATTGAAATAAAGGAGCACAATTTGCATTTCAGGGCTTGTAGTTGCCCTCACGCCTGGGTTACATCAAGGAGAGCTCTTTGTGGAGCAGGTTTGGGATAGAGCAGGAGGCCCTATGGCTCTCCTGCCCAACTCTGATTGGGAAACCTCCTGTGAGAGAGTCTCCCCGGGGCTAACAGAGGCTTTTATTGCACCAGCACTGCAATAAAACACAAAATAAAACAATTTTATTGAAATTAAAATGTAAATGGAAGACTTGTCTCACACCCCATCTCTGCCTCCAGCTGGATCTGGTGGCAGGTAGGAATCCCAAGTCCATTGGTGCTTCCGTGGGCTCCAGGACGTGGGAATGGCACCAAACCTGACTCATCCCCCACTGCAGGTCACCAGCATGTCCCAGCACGTCTCTGCCTGGAGAGCTGGTGACCTGGGCCAGGACAGGATGAGGGCAGGGAAGGGGCTCCTGCATCCCTGGGAGTGGAGCCATGCAGGGATTGCTCAGAGCTTCCCACTGGGGGATGTTTGTAGCACTCAGCTTTATGCTCCTCCTGTAGTCAATGAACAGGGAGAATGTTTTCCAAAGGCATCACAGAGCACCCAAGGGAGCAGGAGAGGGCTGACCTGTGGGTCTGGGGGACGGTGATTCCAGCTGGATGCAGGGACAGCCCGAGCAGAACCACTCCTGACTCATCCTTAGCTCTGCCCCAACCTGCTTTGGCCAGGAAAAGGAACAGACAGGACACACACCTGAGGGGCTGAGGATCCCCTCAAGGTGCCACTGTCCTGCCTGTGGTTTGGGGTGGCTGCCATCGGTCCCCAGGGCAGAGGTGTATCACCGAGAGGTGCTCACACACATGCACAGCCTTCAGGGACATCCCTGTTCACAGGGAACCCCGACGGCCTCTGGGGATGGTCTGTCTTGGGACTGGTGGCAGCAGGAGCCGCCCAGCCCTGCTCTGAAGGAGCGCCCAGCCCTGGCAGTGGTGGCAGGGCTCTCCCTGCCCAAATCTATCCCAGCTGTGGCTGAAGGAAACGCTCCCTGAGCCGAGCCGGGGCAGAGTTTCTGGTAGCGGCTGAGGGACAGGATAATAAAACAGGAAAAAATTAACATGTAAGAAAACAGAGCTGCACCTGAAGCAACAGAGGCAAAGAGAGTCACTGCAGTTCCCCTCGATGCCAGAAAGGAACTGTAAGGAGGGGAACAGGCTGGTGCCCCCCTCCCTCCCTCCCTCCCTCTGCTCCCGCTAACTCCGATTTCAAAGGCGGACAAACAACACACTGTACTGTGTGGCATCTCCACTCTTAAATCTTCCTGTCCTCGGGTTTGTGTAACGTGAGCCGAGGGCAGGATCTGACCCTCCCGGAGCCGGCCAGGGCACAGCCTGAGCTCTGCAGAGAAATCCCCGGGCTGGATTCCCCAAAGCCCCCGAACAAGCCGGAGCGTGCTCTCCCGGAGAGGCAGCTGGTCCAGAGCCTCTGATCCCAATCCTCTGCTGCTTTGGGGTTCAGCCTCGCAGGCAGCTCTTGGCACCTGCAAGGCACAGGGCAATGCTGGCGAAGGAACAGCCCAAAACTGCCCCGTTTCTCAGCCCGGAGAGGGTTGTACCCACACCCACAAAGGAAAAATCCTCCCGGCCCTCCAGCTCTGCTGCGCTGTGTGTTCAGTCTCTGTTCACGCTCTGTGTCTTCCCAAATATTTGTCCCCCCCATGTTGGATTTGGGAAAGAATGGGCAAAGTCAGACCTGTGTGCCCGTACTGGGGGATCAGTCACGACTCCGTGGTCAGCCCTGACCGAGAGAAGCAGTCCCAGCACACCTCAGTTTTACCTCCTTGCTTCTGTTCCCTAAAAAAGTGGGATGGGAAGGGGTCAGTGTGCACCCACCTGGTCAGACAGCCCCAGACTCCCAGGCTGCTCCCAGAGGGTCACAAGGCACAGCCCTCACTGCCCTCCTTGTCCCTGGATCCACCTTGCTTGGGCTGTTCTTTGCATTGGTAGAGCCTGGAAATGGAGATGGAGATGGCCCTGGATGGAACAGAGCTGGCATTCCATGGTCCAGCATCTGTGAAACCATCTCCTGACAAGTGCTGCTGCGTGGGGGCTGTTCGTGTTGGTTGTTGGTTCTAGTTGACAAGGTGTTGATCAGCCAAAGGTTGGACTCGATGATCTTGGAGGTCTTTTCCAACCTAAATGATTTTGTGATTCTGTTGCTTTTCCTTCTTTTGTCTTTTTTTCTTTCTTTCTCTCTTTCCTCCTCTTTCTTCTTTTCTTTCTCTCTCTCTCTTTCTTTCTTTTGCAAAAACCCCACCGTTTCTCCCCCCTCTTGCTCACGCTCAGTGAGAGCTGATGCAGTTAATTGGAGCTTCTTGTAAGTGAACATTAACACAGGCAGAGCCAAGACGATGTCTTGGCAGCAAAATATCATTATCAGTTCTTGAGCTCCAGCCAAAATCCCCTTGCGGTCAAAACACAATTCTTTAAACTAAACAATTAAAGATTTGTGCAAGTGTTGCTGCCATGAGTTATCAAGGCTGGGGAGGGGCTGCTCCGGGCCCGTGTCAGCACGAGTTAACAGCCCTGCTCCCTGGCAGGGACACAGGTGACAGGCTGAAACCTTGGGCAGCACCAAGACACTGGGAAGGAGCCCTGGCAAAGCTGGGAGAACCTTGGTGATGGCTGCATGATGCCTGGGCTGGTGACCCCCGGCTGCACCCAGAGCAGGGTGAAAATGCCTCTTTTCTCCTCCGCACTGCCCGGCTGGGACAGGCTGTGGGGCCGCTCAGCGCTTCCTGGGGACAGTCCCGTGCCACCTGTTCCTATGGAGAAGGCTTTTTATCACAAACACTTGGTAAACAGCTGCCGCAGGAGCCCCTTTCTGCCGGCCCGGCGTTTATTCGGAGAAAGTCAATAAGGAAAAACAAACATTCCTGTCCTTGTGCACACACGTCCCTGGGCTGCCGGCGCTGGCCGGCTGTGCCTGGCAGAACGGGGGCTCCCAGATGGTGCCCGGAGCCAGGGCTGGTGGGCACAGCCCCAAGCCTGCCTGTAGGGCAACTGGGAAGCCAAAGAGGACATAGCACCTCTGCAAAGGGATTTTCCCTTTTCCCTTCCCCAGCACTGGGACACTTCCCTGGGAGCATGTCCAGCAGGGTCACACATGAAACTCAGGCTTCAAGGGCTCCCAAATGAGCTGCTTTCCAGCAAGCTCTGGAGGTTGCAGAGTTGAGCTTTGAATCTCTCCATTGATCCCTTCTTGCTCCCACATGCAGGAGGGGGAGAGGAAGGGGGCAGACAGGATCCCCCATGGCGACAGGCGCTTGTGGAGCTGGAGCTGGGAATTAACATGCTCAGGCTGTAATTAGGGCTTCAGCACCGTGACACCTGCACAAGTGTCTTTATTTAAAAGCAGGTAAATTGGAGCTTTCCAGGTTGGGTGCGTTAGTGGGGAGAGGTGGGGTGATGCTGGTGGGGAGGGATCAGACAGGAGGGAATTATTTTTAGTGGCTTCCTCGTGCTGTGACACGGGGACCGTGGCTTGGGCAATGGGCAGGAGATGCAAAACTTGATGAAAGTTTCTGAGCAATCTGGTCTAGTGGAAGGTGTCCCTGCCCGTGGCAGGGGTGTTGGAACAAGATGAACTTTAAGGTCCCTTCCAACCCAAACCATTCCATGATTCTGTTACTCTGAGTTCATTGGACTCAAATGGGTGTTTGTGTAGGTCCTACATCTGTCCCTCTGGCTGTGTGGGAAAGCAGGGAAAGGGGGTGAAGCCACATGGGTCTGAACCTCTCATGGAGAATCTGGGTTGTGCTCATGGCATGGCTGTCCATGATCAATCCACCTGCTCCTGGCAGCACACTTTGGCCTCTGCCTTCTTCACCAGCAACCAGAGAGTGTTGTGTGATCCTGCTGGGAAGGGACCCCACAGGCAGGGCTGGAGGAGCAGTGGGGCAGGGACAGGGGCAGGGAAGGAGCCTCCTGCTGTCCCTGCAGCATCACTGCCCTGCACTGGGGCATCCCTCCTGCTGCCTGCCCGCTCCAGACCCCCAACCCGGCTGCTTCCAGAGACAACTTCAGCCTTTGGATCCAGCTGATAACAGCAGCAGCCTCAAAGTTCAGGATATTCAGATCTAGACCAATCTCGAGGCTTTTTTTTCCTTTTCTTTTTTTTTTCTTTTTTTTTTTTTTTTTTTTTTTTTTTTTTTTTTTTTGACAGCTGCTGCCTCTACTTTAGGCAAGGACATTAGAGCCAGGAGGAAAAAAAATTTGATTTTAATGCAAGCCCCAGTAATCAGCTATTTGTGATGGAATTTTATCTGTCCTGGTCTCTAAGGGATGAGAAGCAAGCAGAGAGGAAAGAAGGGTCAGAAATTAGTATGCAGAAATATCTGATCAGCCAAAGTAATTTTCTTTAATAATCGTATTCATACTGGCTGCTCTCCGCTCACTAGAAGAATTAAGTATTTAATAGTAATATATTTCATCTGGCAGCAGTTCCGTTTCGTTAGGAGCTGTGATGCCTCGCCGGGGTGGGGGTGGGCAGGGGAGGCAGCCCCGGCACAGGGCGACCTGATGGGGAGACAAAGCTGCCACCGGAGGGTCCTGGGGGACCACGGGCCCTGCCAGCCCTCCCTGCTGCCCACAGCCACTGGGTGAGCTCATTAGGGAGAGATAATTAACGAGGAGCGCGCTCATCTCCAAGGGAGGGGGCACGTAGGGACCAGAGATGTGGATGTGCAGGAAGGACCCGCGTTGGGCTCCGTGTTGGGAACCCCGGGCTGCATCACCAGGGCTGTGGGGCAGGAGGTTCAGCAGGAGACAGCGGGTTTCACCCTGGCCTTAAATCCATGGGTCTGTAATTGCCTGGAGTTGCACTAATTATTGTTATTGGCATCCACTCTGCAAAGTGTTTAAGCAGTTGCTTAACTTAAGCATGGCCATAAGTCCCATTGACTCTAATGGGACTTAACTACGTTCCTAAATGCTGCCCTGAATACTGATGTTTTCCAAAATCAGAGATTATTCACAGCAGTCCTGTACTAAATGAGACACAGCCTGGATCTGTCCCTGTGTCTGCCCTGTCCCCTTGGTCATGCAGTTCTAGGGATCAGCAGTGTCTTCCTGCCCTTCCCAGCCTTGCAGCAGCTCCAGTGCAGGGGCAGAGGAGAGAGGACCTGGGACAGCAGCACCCCTGCACCTTGGTGAGGGCAGGATTGTCCTCCCAGGGCTGGATGGGCTGAAGGCACAAAGAAACACATCCCTGCTCATCATCCTCAGCCCCACAACTTCATCAGGGCTCCATCCAAACCAAGGGAATGGGGTCACCTGCCCTGTGCCAGCTCTGGCTCCAACACCAGGATTGGCACATGTAGGGTGAGAAATACCATGGAGAAATTGTCGAAAAAGAGGCAGGGAGAGAGAGAAATTCAAGCCTGAGTTCAGATCCTCTCTCTTCTTTTAAAAGCACATGATATAAACAGGTGGAAAGTGACAGTGGCAAGTCAGATCACTCAATAGTCTGGAGTTAAATACCTGGATGTTTAATTGACAGTTCTCCAGGCAAAGGGAAGGAGCCAAACAAGGATTTCAGGGTGCCTTGGTGGAAGAGTGACTTGGATAAACTGCCTTGGAAAGGTGGAAAATGAACCCCCACGGGTCACACTACTCCAGAAATACCATCAGCAAACCAGTATCACAAATCCTTGTGTTGTTATTCCTTTCTGGACTAATTACAAGCAAGTTATCAATGCCAAGGATGTGTATGGAGTGATTCAAGCTGGTCACCAGGGACAGACCTATTGCCTTTCTTTCTATCTCTCCAAAAGTTTTATGCTTTATTTTCCCAAATTTGCTAAGCTGCAGAAGCCAGGACACCTTCACCTTTGCTCCCTCTGTATCACTTCCATCCATCCCAGCTCCTGGGGTTGCTCTGGTGACGTAGGCTCTGCAGCAAGACCAAAAGCTGAGGTGCAAAATCAGCTCAATCAAGCTTGCAAATGCCAGAAAATACTGCTCTGTTGAGGATCTGGTGAGCTGGGACTTGGCTCTTATGATGAATATACTATAGTGTAGGAATAGTGAGTAAATAAATGGTGTAGCAGAGGTTGAGGTTTCTTTCATTGCAAAAATAGTGAGTGTTCAGGGTGTTAAAGCTCGGAAGTGATGGAAAACTCTGGTGCTGATGGTGGTGGGCTCTGGATAAAAGGCAGGACAAGTGACTGAGTTGCAGAGTTCGTGTGATTGTGCCTTTGGGGTTTTGCACAATGACATGGCCTTGCCCAGGACACAAACACCCTCCTTGAGGGGCAGGGAAACAACTGTGAAAACATTTGGGGTTTCGGGTGTTTCTCAGTGCTCATTCATGTCAGGTCAGACAGACCCTGTGTGGGGGCAAGGGAGGAAGGGGTGTCTGTCTGCACCCCCTGTCCTCCTGTCCCAGTGCTCTGAGCTTGTCCCCGTGTCACCCACTGATGGTGACATGCCCATGGGACTGGTCACAGCTCCATGCTGGAGCTCCTCTGGGGATGCCAGGGGCACAGGAAGAGCAGTGTCCTGGCCTGTGCCAGTGGTCCAGCTCCTGGTGAGGACTCTGTGGATTGGTGACCCTGGACATCCGTCCCATGCACATCTCCTTCCTTCCTCCCTTCCTTCCCCATCCTCCTCCTCCTCCTCCCCAAAGCGCAGTCTGGGCGCGCGTGTTTGTGAGCTCACAGGGAACGGCGGGACACGGGCCTTTCTCTCAGCTCTAATGAAACCCTTTAATCATATTCAAATAGGTTACTGTTCAGGGGGAAAATAGAAATATGGATTTGATAGCAATAAATTTCCCTGGCTGGCTAAGCCCAGTTCTTAATTGTCCTGTCCCAGGGCTCGCACATTTCATTGTTCGTTAGGTGCTTAAGTCCCTGCTCTCATTTTGTGGCGGTGACATTACCGCTGATGGCTCTAATACTCTCATAATTTGAAAGGGGATTTGCATGATAGAACGCAGAGTATTAAAAGAAAAAGAAAAAAGGAGAGTTAAAAAAAAAAAAAGGAGGGAGGGGGTGAAGAAGGAGTGGGGGGGCAGGGGAGAGGATTCAGCTTCCACTTAAAAAAAAAAAAAGTCACTTTCTTCAAAGTCAAATCATTGTTTTCATTAAAGTGAGGGAAAAAAAGTGTCTCTTCTGCACAGTGAGTCCGGCCTGGCGCTGGTATTATCCTTATTGTTGCTAATGGTTATTAATTATTATTATCCTGCTACACGGAGCACTGCGGACGTGATGTCCCCAATGTCCTTGGGACAAAGGGAAAAGAACCGGCGGGTGTCCGAGCCGGGGCGGCTCCGGCGGTGGCGGTGGGAGACAGAGGGGTTTGCCATTGTCTCCACTCAGCAGTGTTTTGGCAGGAGCCTTGGCAGGGATCCACTGCCAGCCGGGCTCAGCTCAGCCCCTGGCTTTGATCCTGGAGCCTCGATGCTCTGCCTGCTGCCACCACTGCCCGTGCCCAGGGAGGGGTTATTTGGGGAGAAAACACGAGTTTAAGCTGGGTCACCCTGCTGCCTGTCTCCCCAAAACTCGGGTGATGTTTAGAGATGAGCCCAAATATTGAATCACAGAATTATGGAATATTCTGAGTTGGAAGGGACCCACAAGGATCTTCAAAGGTGAAGTTAAATTGTTGATCCTCAGTGTCCAGAGAGACCCACACCCTCGTGTGGGTCCCAGTGCTGCCAGAGGAGCTGGGTCGGGTCCTGCACCACTCCCTCTGAGGGGAACCAGCCCTGACTCCGGAGCTGAATGTTCCTAATTGCAGCTCTTAAAGCTGGGAAGAACCATTATGATCACCTGAACTGCAAGTGCCAGGCCCCCTCAGCACCTGGGGCATCAGAAATCCTGATGTGGATTTTATAGTGGCAAACCTGTCTGTGCAGAAGGAGAGGGACACGAGTCCCCAGGCTGTCGTTTTGGAACATAAAGCTTGCAGGGAGCAGCGATTTCTGCCTCTGGCTGGCACAGAGTCCCCGGGCCACCCCAGAGCCCTGCACTGCTGATGTCTCAGTTATTAATGGGATTCGTGCCCCGTTGTGCTCATGCCTCCCTTTGGTCCAGCTGGCTGCTTTTGTCCAGCCATGGAGAAATTCATCCCAACCCCTTTTTTCACCTCTGTATAGGAAACCACAGTCAGATCCTGTAGTTGGTCTGAAATTCAGCGCCAGTGCACGGACACACACTGCAGTGTTCCAGGGCACAGGAGTCTCTGGGAAGGCTTTATCCATCAGCTGTTTATTTTCTGACAATAAAGTGGCAGTCAGGAATGTATTAATTATTACTGTAATGTCCAAGGCTGGCACAGGATCATATTTTGGCTGCTGTTCTCTTACCAGGTGATTTAAAATCACTAAAGTTGAGCAGGGCCCAGTGAGTGAAAATCAGCCTGGGTCTGTTGATCAGGAGTGATTTACCACAGCTCAGGATGTTGCTGTCACACTTGCCATCCCCTCTTTTTCCTGTAACTCCATCCTCCATCCTGGAGACATCAACAAAGCCCCAGGCTGTGAATCCAGATGCTTTCCTGGTTTCTCTGCATTTGCATAGGCTCTTTCCAGACTTGTTTCAGTGGAAAAGATCCTCTGGCAGTTCATGGAGCTGATTTTAACCCCAGAGCCATGCCCTGAGCTCCCTCCCACCATCTCAGGTGTTTACCAGCCGAATTCACCACACAGAAGGCGCAGAGGTCGCCGTGCTCAGCCTGGCAGGTCTCACAAAGGGCTTCCCTGGGACAGAGCCCACGGAGGAGTGTTGCTGTGTCTGCCCATTCCTGGGACTATTCACCACCCATTTCGGGGAATTTCACCATCCCTAATGCCCATGGGAAGGAGCCCAAAGGGCTCACAAAGAGCAGAGGTTTGTTTTTGTGGTTCCCACCGCAGACACCCCAGCCAGGCTCAGCACCAGCCTCTGCGCTCGCAGGGAGTGCTCGGTCCAATTCCCAAATTCAGATGGAATTTGCCAGCCCCATACCCGAGGTGCTTGCCCTGCCCTTGCTACCAACAAATCCTCTGGCAAAAGCCAAGATTCCTTGCCTTGCTCACCCCAGGCCTGGAGCAAGAGACAGGGCTTAGCCATAATAGAACCCGGAGTGCAGCAAGAGCCCAAAACCTGCTGGAGGGGTTCAGAGCTGCCAGAGCCCTGTGGGACAGGGATGGGGATCCAGCACCTTAGGGGTCTAAATCCAGAGAGACCCTCGAGGGTGTGAAGGAGCTGTTTGGCAGTGCCTTGAAGGAGCGATCCTGGCCAAAATAGGACCATCCTGTCTCTCTCCTATTCTCTTTTTCTCTCCGCGACGTTGGACCACTTCCCACTAACATATTTACCCAGAGAGGTGACTACCATCTGTCTCCTCTTTATTAAAATACTCCAGGATTTTCCCCCATGAGTCGCCGCCCTTGGGAATGGGAAGAAAGGATGTCAGCGAGCTGGAGGGAGGGCTGGGAAGTGGGTCATACCCTTCAGGAGCGCTCTCAGCCCCTCAAACTGGGGCACGCGGCGCTGTCGGACGACGGATCCCGGGGCGGTTTTTGCCTAAAGCTGCCATTCCAAACGGTTCTGTGCTCTGCCAGCCCCCACCGTGCAGCAACTTGCTCCCTGATTACGTCACCCTGGATAAAAGGGAATTATTCAGACCTTCGTTTCAGCTGAAACAATACTGCAAATTAGCTAAACGTGTGCTCTGCACCCCCCTGCCCGCCCAGCTCCCGAGGAGCGCGGTCGGAGCCAGACCTGCTCCGAGGTTCAGGGGGATTAACTCACTAAAGCTGATTTTGTGGAGTTTAGAAAACGCCCATTTCCTTTGGAAAAAAAGAGGGAGAAAGAAACCAAAAGGGGCCTTGAAGAAGGTGCCCCAGCAGCAGAGGCTGCAGCCACTGCCAGGCACAGGGAGGGTCTCTGGCAGCACTGAGCTCTGCTTGCAGAGATGTGCCCACCTGCAGTCCCTTGGCACTGCTCCTGCTGCCCCACCTCAAGCCATCCCCTGCGTTTGGACAACCAGAGGTCTGTCCACTTGCCCCTGACAAAGCCTCAGCATCCTCCACCACCGAGGAGGTGGCTGTGCCCTTGTGCTGCCACCCCAGGGCCCTGTGCAGCTCTCAGTGGAGGTCCCACCACCCCCAAATTGTCCCCTGTGCAGCACAGCAATGTCCCCACTGCTCTCAGATGGATGGTGGGACATGGGACATCTCCCAGCCCGTCCTCCATCGCCGCCGTCCCGAGAACACTCCAGAGCCAAAGTGGAGCTTAAATATTTTTGTTCTCTCATTCACTTCTGGGTGGGGGAGGAATGAAGGGGGGAGAAGGGAGAAGAAGGGGAGGGGGACCAAGGGGGTTTAATAGGCTCCAGTGACAGCACAATGTCCACATTGGGAAAAGATTAATGACGAAAATTAATCGCATGACCTTTCTTTCGAGGAGCTGGAGGTGAGGCGAGCCATTAAAGCCTCTTATGTTGTAATTAACGTTTGAGGGGAGAAAAGACTGGCTTTAGAATGGATGCGATCATTTAATTAGGGTTATGCGTCAGTGCCACAACAGGTTCAGAGAAGTCATAATTTAACTATAGCTTTAAATTACCCAGTCAGAGCGCGGCTGGCAGGGTTTAATGGCAGGGAAGCGGTGCCACCGAGGAGCAGGGAAAACAATTAAATAAACACCTCGGATGGGAGACGGAGAGGGGACACAGCTGCGGGGGCAAGGAGGGCATCCCGGGCAGGGGACCTGGAGCTCGGGGTTGTTTGAGTGGGAATCCTGTGAAATCAGAGCAGGACAGACCCTGAGCCACCTTTATCCAGCTTTGCACCATCAGCCTCATGTGTCCTCCCCAACAAGGTTCCCAGGGCAGTGGGGGTCTCTTCCCCAGCCCAGGATTCACCCCACCAGCCCTGATTTCCCCTTTGTTCACTCCAGTGGACACAGGTTGTAACTTGATTTATGTCTGGGCACTATGACCCAAGATGCTGCCTCAGCAGAAACTCGTATTTGATGCTTCTGAGCAGGGCACGAGGCACCTGCAATCACACCAAAGAGCAGAATAGAGCATTTTTACAAATACACGACTTTAAAAAAATGATCAGGAATTCTTTTCCCCATCCAGGGAAAAATTTCACAAAAAAATCCAGAGAAATGCCAGGTTTTCCCTTCATCTGAGCAGAGGCATCCCCTTGGTGCAAGCAGAAAGCTTTGTCACTTTGGCTGGTGACAAGGGACCAACGTGCTGCACCCCAGGGCTGCTGGCACAGCATCCCAACCACGTCCTGCCTGGCTTTGGGGGAGATTGATTCGATAGGGAAAAGTTGGATTGCATTTGACTTTGGCGCAGGGAAGAGGTTTAACACTGCTCGGTGTATGTTAGCGAGGAGGTGAAGGTGGATGTGTAGAGTCTTGCAAAATTATACGTGAGAAATGAGTGTCATGATCAAGTGCTGCATATTGGATGGATTATTAAGGTTCAAAATTAAAACATATACAATATTGCCGATGCCAAGAGCTCTCTAATCATAAATCAGTTCCCCTGACCCCTTCATAATCATGAGATTGCCCTAAAGAGCATGAGATTTTACATAATAATAAATGTGAAAGGGTTTTTTTTTAATTGGCCTGCTGGTTTCCTGAGCATGCAGTGGTCCCATTTTTAAACTCTTCTTGGCCATTGGAAGGATGTTTTATTTGGTTTTGGTGGAGGTGTTGCTGTAACGCTGTGTCTTTGTAAAATTGTGCTTTAAGAAATAAACATACATTCCTCATGAGCCCCTTCTTTGGCAGCACAGCAAGCAGAGGGGAGGGAGCTGGAACTCAGATCCCAGTGCTGAGCTCCTGCATGGCATGGGACGGGGGAGCAGCCTGGAATAGCAGGTTAAATACAGCGAATCTGAGCTCTGAACTTGGGCTAAGTCACAAACTCTGCTGCCTTCACAGAGGCAGAAATTTGCAATAAATAGTAAATCTGCCCAAAATCAGTACAATACTCCTGATAAAAGGGAAAGAATTTTATATTCTCCTTTCTTGTCTTCATTGCTGTAGTTCTCCTCTCACTCTGGCTCACTGAGGCATGTTCTCACTTTGCTTTTTATCAGCCCTGCCTTTCAGTGAAGGTCCTCCTGTCCCCTCCACTTAGGGCTGTGAGCCCCCACTGCTCTTTGGGTGCTGTCACTGCCCCCATTTTCATGCCAAATGCTGAATTTTCCACCCTCTCTGCACTTTTACAAGCGAGGTGGGAGCCGTGTGCAGGGATGCAGCTGCACAGGAGGATCTCAGGACCATCACCTGTTCCATCCCACATCCTCACACTGTTGTGTGTCAAAGCAACCACCCCATTTCCCCCCTGAACATCAGTCTCTGTAGGAAAGCCTGGGAAGAGCCAAATGCAAAAAAAAAAAAGAGCAATAGCCCCTCCAAGCCCAAGTTACTCCAAGCCCCCCATTCTTGGGGACGTGCCAGGAGCCCTGTGACCGCTGTCCTGGGCTCTGCCCTCCCAGTGAGCCTGGGGGCCACGTGCCTCATCAATCCCAGTTCCTGACTGTCCCATAAACCCCAGTGCCCTCAGAAGAGAGGAAAAATGGAAATGACTTCTCTCCTTCACGGAGGTCTCGTGGCCTTAAAACTTAATAGTCTCTCAAATGCTGTAATGCAAGAGGGGACTTTTATGGACTCGACAAGGGATAATATTATTAAGGTGTGTTATTACATTAATTCCAATATTTCATGAGGTGGGGCGGGGGGAGAGGGTGAAGAATAAAACCTTTCCCTGGGGAGTTCTGGGTTGTGTTATCCCTCCCCAGGGATGCTCAGAGTGGTCAGTGGGATTACTGGGGGTCCTTGGGTGGCAACCTGAGGCCTCACCAAACTCAGCACTTTGCCAGAGGGTAAAACCAAATGCCCAGGGACCTCCCTGTCCAGTCACCACAGGCTCAGACAGAGACAATCCCAGAGATTCTCGATCCACTGAACTCCTTCGCTGCCCAAAGAAGTGCCACGTGATTTTTTCCCCGCCTAATTCCAGCTCCTTCTCCTTCTTTCTGTGTTTCCCTCTTCCCACCTTTTTCTCTCCTTCCACTCTTCCCCCTCCAAGCCAGAGTGCCTGCTGGGATTTTGGAGTCCAGCCACTGCCCAGCTTTCACCGTGTGTGGGCAACCCCAAACAAACAGTCTGTAAATAAAATACCCCCTCTCTCACACACACACATATTTTCTCCATTACCTTCACTAATACTGTCTTTCTTCCATCTTGAGTTCAATGTTGTTTTTTGTCTCTCCCAAACCCCTCCTCCTCCTCCTCCCTGCAATTTATTCCAGCTGTGAAAACCTCCCTGCCATCCCCTCTGCCACACGGGCGGATAGGTGAGTGGCAGTGAGAGAAGCCCCTCTAAGCCACTGTGGCTAATCTATCCCACATGTGGGGCTTGGCGGGCGTCCCGCGCCGCAGCCCGGCCGGACCACGCGGCTCCGGCTGGAATCAGCCCAGCCCTTCCCAGCTCCAGCCCTCCCTGTGCCCACGGAGCAGGGATGAAATGGGCCAGCTGCAGCTTTCCTGCACCCTCCTGTCCTTGGTTTCGTTGTGTGCCGAGAGACAAAGAGGTGAGGAGGGAGGCTGTGGGGTCACCATGGGGAGGACAAGAGAGGACAAGCCATGAGCACATCCCAAGGATGCCATGAACCAATCTTTGCTCATCTCAACACCTTTAGGTAACACTTTCCACTCCAACCTCAGCCTGTTGGGTGGTAGGTACCATCCTCCCCATGGGCTGCTGGGCTCTGGCATTGCACAAGTTGGGGTGACTTGTCCTGGATCCCACCTGAGCCATCCCCAGGGCTCACGGGAGAGTTTGGCTTTTGCATGACCTGTAACCACACAGGAATTCACCTTCACAAGTTGGGAAAGGGACACAGGAGCTGTGACATCCCAGCTGGATGCACTAAACAGTTCAGCTCTGACGTGTTTGGATCCCTCAGTGGCTGATGGAGACAAAACCGAAGTAAACCTGGTGCATTATTCCCGTCCCACGGCGCTGTATTAGTCAATAACCCATCCTTGTTCCTAAGCATAAAGAGCTCAGAGCATCAAATCCTTCCATCTCACTGTTGTTTTTTTCCTTTTTTTTTAATAAATACATATCGAGGCTTCTGCAAACCAGGAGGGATCTGCATGTTTGGTGCTTGGCAGGACTTTGTGCAGGAGCCAAAGCGTGTCCTGCCTGGCAGCTCCATTTGTCTGTCACTCAGAGCTGCCAGTCATGGCACTCAGGGGACTGCTGAGAGCCCCGGCCCTGGAGAGCTGGGGGGAAGAGCCTCACTAAACCCTTAAAGACCACTTGATTTAACAGAGAGCTTTAGCTAAGCAGTGGCTCCTGCTGGGCTATTTTCCTGGTTTCCCTGTGGTCTCAACACCAAGCAAACAGACAGGAATTCCCGTCGCAGCCCAGGGGAGCTCCTGTACTCCTCGCTTTCAGGCAAGTTTGAGGCAGAAGCAGGACATGCCCATTGTCCCATTGTGCCCATTGCCATCCTTGGAAATCCCTGGAAGTCACGTCTGTCTGACCATGTGGCTTGGCCTGATTTTAGGCTGATGAGGATCTTCACATGCGACTTTTCCAACTGCTCTTTGTCCCAGGCAGCTTCTTCTTGCTCAGGATGTTCTTCCACCCACACTTGGAAGTAGAAGAGACCTTGAGGAGGCCGTGTCCTGGTGACACCAGCTCAACCTGGAGACCTAAAGAAATAAGCACAGCTGAGAGCGCCCATCCAGCATCAATGACCACTCTCAGACTTCCACTGCTGAGATGAAACCTCCTCCAAAAACCACGTCCTCATGTGCAGACACCAACACCGTGACATCCACAGAGCACGGAGCCTTGACACCCTCAAAGGGAAGTTATCCCTGATGGCTCAAAAAGAAATTGGAGTGATCAATCAACCCACCCACCCCCCACTCTTCTCACCTGCCTCTCATCTTCCCACCAGGGCTGCAAAGAAGAAAGCGGAGTGGTGGAGGAGCAGCATGCTGGGGAGCTCTGTCCCACCACAATGAGCTGGTTGAGCTGACAAACTGCAGCCTGTGCTTTTAAGTAGAGGTTTTAGAAAGGCAGGAGCTTGTAAAACAAGTAGGAGCTGCTCTTAGTGAGCCCATCCCTGAGGCAGAGCAGAGGATCGCTGTGCTGAGAGAGCTGTGTTTCCTAAATGCAGTGTACTGGGGCTGTGCAGCTCTCAGACACAGCACAGAGGTCCTGACTCCTCCAGAGGGAACATCTGCTCCATAAATGTTGTCTCCCACCTGATGGAAGCCGTTGAGGAAAGGTGTGGATTTGTTCCAGATGGGAAGTGTAGGTGCCACAGTCTGAATTCAAACCAAAACCCTGTGACTTGAGCCCTGCTGAAGGCATTGTCTTCTTCCCTCTCCTGCAGCTTCCCAGCAGGAGGCAATGCTGAAAATGGGAGCACAGTGGGAATGTGCAGGGATAAAGTGCTGGCTCCTGCTGCCCTCACTGCCTTCTGTGCCTTCTCCCCACTCTCCTTCTCCCTCTGTTCCCCCTCTTGCTCTGCATTACTGAAATAGGGTGCTGAGGTCTTTCCCCTGGGCTTGGCCCCTTGTGGGACAGCCCTGCTCATTCCAAAGAGCAAAAAACTGGACAGCAAGATGGAAATCCCACTGGCCAGAGGAGAAGAGCTCCTGTTAAAGCCCCTTCAGCACTTGTGCAAGGTTTGGGCCCTGGGTGATGGGGAACAAGGAGAGGACCCCAGGATGGAGGGGTTCAGCAAGGCAAGGATGGGAAGAGACCTGTCTGGCGTAACTCGTGGGACAGGGGCTGCTGGGACACAAAGGTGGGGAGAAGAAAGGAGAGTAATGGCCCTGGATTTCCCCCAGATGTGTGGCAGGCCCACATGATTGATGGCATCTGTCTCTTGCTTTATTAAACTTGTGCAGCCATGTTCAGCCAGGGATTTGCAAGCGGCTTAATGAGCATTAGGGAGGAATCTCCTGGCAGGACGGGGAGATTTCAGGGGTTTGCTGAGCCACTGGCAGGAAATGTCCTGCACAAGGCAGCGTGTCCTGCAGGACAGGGGCCAGCACACCAGAGCACAGAGGTGGTACCTGTGGGTGCATTGATCAGGTTGTCACCTCACCCTGCACCAAGGGGACAGAGGGGTGGCAGCAAAGGGTGGCAGTGAGAGGTGGCAGGAGGGCTGGTGCTGTCTGAAGAAAACACACCTTTGTGCACAACTGGAACAGGATATGGGCAGGAATTGATGTCACAGCCTTGGTGTTCTTTCTGGGTCCTGAATCCAGACTCAGAGCTCGGATAGGAACATCCTGAGTGACAGGCCACCGGTGTGTTTGGGGACAAGTTGGCGTGACAGTCCCTTTCTGTGGGAATCAAAGGCACTGTGAGAGACGAATTAACCCAGAACCTGAGCTCTGTCCTGGTGTCTGCCAGCCCTCCCCTGTGCACAGGCTCATCTGAGCAGCCTCTTCCTCCACTTTTCCTCTTTGACAAGGGATTTCAGGGTGCCAAGACCTGTGCCACACACCTGCTTTTCTGATCCAGAGTCAATGAACCTGCACACGTGCACACAAATGTACATATAGTGTAAATTAATATAAATATTTATATATGTATATTGGGGGATGTGTGTATGGGCAGAGTAGGGAAGACTGACACAGAACTTTTCATCTGCAAACATTTCCAACTTAAAAACCTGATTAAAAATAAAAGTTTCTCTGCCACAGAGGAACATGGTGCCTTCCACCATGAGCCATGACCCGGGAAAAAATGGTATTTCCAAGTTGATTCTCCATCCCTGTTACATGAAGCACCATGTGAGGCCCCACCTGCATGGGCTGTGCTGGTGTAAGGGCCCAGGTAAAGCTTCCCTCTCCTCTGCCCCGAGCACTTGGAACACACAGTGCCTCAGTCTTCTGTCAGACCCACTGCCCTCCAACCCTGAAGGTCACATTCCCTTCTTTCAGACCCTTTTCTGCATCACTTCAAAGCCTTTTTGTGATGGAAGACACCCCTGGATGAGACACTGCCATAAGAAACAGCTTGCCTTTTCCTCTGCCAATCTCTCCTCTAATCCCTCACCTACGTCACTCCCATCTCCATCCACACCCTCCACCCTGGGCACGTCACCATCACAAGTCTCTGCACAAACTCCGGCCTTTGACGCACAAACAAAGTTTGAAGTGGAATTGCTTTGGTCTCTTTCCATTCAAATCCTGATTTTTCACTTTGTGGGGCTTGAGGATATTTTGTTTAAACCATCTGCCTTGGCCACGGCAGCAAAATGGTTCATTTTGTGTTTTTTTAAAAAAAAAATCTGGGGTTCCACTGCCCCAGGGCTTATGTTGAAGAGTTTCCAAAGAATTTTAAAAATTATAAAGAAAGGGGTTTCAGGAGAAAGTGGACCTGGAGCAGCAAGATCCCCTTGCTGGGGCTGGCCAGGGAGGCACAGGGAGGCCAGACCCAAGGAGCAAACCCCAGAGCTGCAGCCCAGCCCCGCTCGGGAACGTGCCCTCTGGCCTCCCATCCCTCCTTCCTCCCTCCAGCCTCCCCTCCTGCCTCCTCTCCAGCTCAGTTGTTTTTCTTATTTTAATTTTTTTTTTTTTTTTTGGCAGGGGTTTTTTTTTTGGTGCCTCTCTTTGTCAGAATTAGTCAGGGCTGAACTGCCTCCACTCCCCAAGGAGACCCTATTTCACCCTGCCTAAAGTTCACCGCCTTGTCAAACCGAGCTAATCTCCTGCCGGGGAAGGAAAAAGGCTCATTTCAAACTGCTGCACATTCGGGGAGCGGCTGGGGGAGGAGGAGGTCTTCCTGGCTCCAGCCTGAAAAGACCCCGGACAATAATACCCCTTTTGTTCTAGGACAGTGGGAGGGGGCTCAGCGGTAGGAATGAAAGATGGGGGATATTAAAGGAGCAGGTGAAAGACATGCGTCTTCAACAGGCACAGATAAGAGCCGACCCCCTTCTAATCTGACTGAAGCTTATTATCTTACTGCCACAGTCATTACCATTAATATTAAATATGAAAAAAGAAAACTGCATGAGACAACAACCCTAAAGAGGCGGCTTTAAGGCATCAGCAGTTGCGGAGGTACCGCCAGCGCTCCATCCAAACCCGGGGTGTGGAGGGGCTCCTTGGGATGCTCCAGTGCTGTTTGTGGGGCAGGACTGGTCTGGCTCTGAGTGTCCCTTTGGGCCCAGCTGTTTGCTGCACTGAACTATCTGAACCAGAGGCTCTTCTTCCTTTCTTTTAATCAGAAACAGCAAGAGTGGGGTCTCTGGGCATATGAGGGAGTGGAGTGTCTGCACTGCCCAAGAGGGAAGTGGGATCCAGGGGAAAACTGGCACATGGAGATGCTCATTCCCTATATCCCCCTTGCACCGAGCATCTCTCCTGACCTCCCTGAGCCAAGCACTGCCCAGTCCCTGCTGTCACTGGGCCAGTGACATGAAGACCCGGGACTCGGTCACTGAGTGTCCCCCCGGCTCCATCCCTGCCACAGGTGGCCTTGGGGAAAGCACTTGGGGGCTCTTTGTCCCCTTTGCCCATCTGCAAAGGTTTCCTTTGTTCCACAGCCCTCCGGGGTGGGGGATGCTCCGGCACTGTTTGCTCAGCGCTCGCCCCAGCAGCCCCGTGGACTCGGTAAATACCAGCGAGAGCATCAGGAGCATCAGTCCTGCTGCCTCCAGCAGTGCTGGGCGAGCAGCAGAGGAGCCAATTCCCCTCCCAGAACACACCGAGGAGCTGCCCAGATGAGCAGAGGGCTCGGCTTTGATGGGGTTTGACAGACCCTGGTTTTGGGGCGCTGATGCTTTTTGCACATGAAGGGGTGGATTTGGGAGTTTCCAAATACCGGCTGAGCATTGAGCCCACCTGAGCAGCAATGCTCCCAGCATGGCTAAGGGATGGAGGTGCCCTCCCAGGTGGTTCCCAATTCACTCCCCAGGATGCTCAGCCCCCCTGCCAAGCCCCCACAGGACCAGGGGCTGGTGCTGGTGGGTCCGAGCGGGCTCTTTGTGCAGCATCTGGAGCGTGGGCAGGGCTGGGGGGTTTGCTCTCCCCCTGACCTCTCCATCCACCCCCTGCCCTCCGTGGCAGCTCCTCCTCAGCACGGTGGGAGGGCAGCGGGGATGGACAGCGGCTCCTGCCAGATGTGTGGGGGTTTCCCTGCTGGAAAGATTCAGGGGGGCTGGAAGGAATGGGAAGGATGGGCAGCAGAGCTCAGCCCTTGGCGCTTGCTGGGCCATCATTTATTAACCAGCTGGGGCAGGAGGGACCCAGGGGGGAAAGCCCCCAAAAGAGGACTTGCCTGCTGATTTGGGGATGGGGCTGTGGGCTGTAACCCCCTTCCTAATGCTGGTGGTGCAGGGGACCCTGAGTGTGAGAACACAAAAGGATCGGGGCCAAGCTCCTGGCACAGCTGCATCCCCAGGGAACGCTGCCCACTCCATTGCAGGAAGGGGATGGTGTGGCCAGGCCCTTCATCCAAAGGTTCCCGGGGTTATTCCCGAACCCCACAGACCTCATTCCGGTAAAAGAGCCCCCAAAAGGGCAGTCGGGACCCTTTCCCCTCTGGCTGCACCTGCACGGGGTGGGCAGAGCAGGGTGCCGTGTCCGGCTGCCGTTCCCAGGGCTGCCCGGCGCGGTGGGAGAGCTCCCTGCGGGTGAGGCAGCGGGCAGGAATGTTTGCCACGGCCTCCTTCCCCTACAGTAAACATGAACGGGTGACCCCGCAGCGACATGCGAGGCTTGGGCTCGTCCGTCTGTGCACTGGAGAGCCGTGGGAACGCTCTCGGCTCTCATCGCGGCACCGCAGCCTCGGCACTGGGCAGGGCTCTGGGGGTGGCCGTGCCCCGGGCAGCACACGCCTGCGACCTGCCAAAGTTGGCTCTGCAAGGAGGAAAAGCCAAGCTGGTCATTGATCACCGGCAGGCGGCTGGGAGGGATGGAGTTGGGGTCACCTAAGCTGGCACAGGATGCTCGGACGAGTCGGTTGTGTCAAAATACCCCTCAGCTTTGGGATGGAATTGGGCACGGTAAATGGGGGAACAACTTTAGGGTTAGGGGTTAGATGGAAACCCTTGTTTCCATCTAGGGGAAGGTTCTGGGAAGAAACCGGGGAAATCCCTGCAGGGGAATAGCTCAAAGCTTTGCAAGTTTCCTGGGATGGAGCAGAAATGGGAAATGTCCATTCTTGGAGCTGATGGGCAGGGCCAGGACACAAAGAACAAAGCTCATTCTGACACTTTAATATTGTTTTGAGGGTTTTAAGAGGGCAGTTCCAGGCGCCCAAAGACCTCTGAGCAGTTTTTCACCCTTGGTACCCAAAGCAGCAAGTCAGATGTGGAAGGGTGATTTGGTTTTGGTTTCATATTTCAGTGGAATCAGCCCACTGAGGCAGGGATGGAGGCTGGACCAGTAGCACACTTCCCAGCAGTTTTCCACTCCTGTTTTTCAAAACTAGATCTTTTTTTTTTTTTCCCTTGTGCTCTAGACAGCCTGAATGTGCAGCTCCTTATCTAATCTCGTATTGATGTGTCTGTTAGACAAGGAATGTGGCCTGTGTCACTCCTGAACACCATCATTCAGGGCCAGCCACTGCTCTGGAGTAACCAGGAATATTTTCTGTATTTCATAACTCACAGGACTTTTTCTTTGCTATGCTTAAAGCACTCAGTTCGTTAGTTACTTCATTATCTTCCAGTTTATAAAGCAGTTACAAGCAGGGTCTATCCAGACAAGCCAGCCCTTGACACACACATGAAACCACATCAAGTGGAGGGAAAGGACAGCAAAACCAGAGATGTAACAATAGCAGGGAACCCGACAGCCCCAAAAACAAACCCAATTCCCTGGACTGCAGCCAGCATCAATGCCATCCTGAGATGCTGGTTCTTCTGGTCATAACAAATATTAATTAAACCTCTGAGGATGAATGTTTGTTGTATCTTTTGCTCTTGACACAACAAAAGTGATCTGAAGAGGCTACAAGAGCAGCAAATAACTGTGTTTAGTAAATAAATGCAAATACCCTGGTCTAGCTGGATATTCACAGAGGTTTTGCCCTCCTCTCCTGCACAGGCTGGAAATGCCATCACAGTGGTGGAAACAGACGAAATTCCGATGGAAAATGTTTTCCCACCTTAATTTTAAACAAACACCGGGATGGGGCAAACCAGCCTTCTCTCTGGGAGCCCCAAATTCCTTATCCTTCAGGCAATACGGCTTCAGTGGCCAAACTTTTTCCAGTTTGGGCCATAAATCCCTGTTTAAGTGACTGAACAAGAATCCTCGGGATGCCGTGACTGCTGGGGGATGGGAATGTGCTGTGGTTAATGCTGTGGTCGGTGTTATCATCACCAGCCCCCAAACAGGGTGTCGGGTACTTTATAGCTCGTCGGAAGGAAGAGCCTCCTGTCGAGGACAGCGAAATCTGCCCTGGAATTAATTGTGGGAGAGCACAGGCAAACACATGGATGTACTCACATTTGCACTGCAATAGGGCAGGAAATGGGCTTTTCTCTACTGAAAACGTGGCCTTTCCTCCAGGGGAGATGACAAATCAGCGCTCCCCTGAAGGGGGGCAGCAGGAGGAGAGGGGGGGATGCACCCCAGGGATGTCCTTGGACACATCGAGGAATTCCCCAGGTTGGCCACTGCCTTTTTGGAAGGGACAGGGGTCCCTAGTCCTGGTCTGGTTTGGTTTCAAATGTAAAGTTGAATTATTCCTGGAGAAAAAAAGCACAGGAATGTGGGGAGAGGAAGGGAAGAGACAAATCCCACTGTTGCTGGATCCATTCTGGGCACCGTGGGGTTTGGGGATGGTGGGTGGGAACAGGGACAGGATTCAGGGGTTCCCCCTGTGTCTGTGCACACCAGCACCCTCTGGGTCTGCCCGTGGGTGCTGTGCCACCAGAGTCTCCAAATAATCAAGAAAAAAGAAAAAAGGGGGCAGGAAAGGTGGAATTAATAGAAGAATGGGATTAAAAAAAAAGAAAGGATAATAAAGTGTCATAAAAAAGAGCAAAAGGAGAAGTAGCTCCACAAAGTGACACTTAATTCCAAGCTTTTATTTTGACTTTTCCACCTCGGAAGCATGAAAGCAGCTAAATTAGCAAAACAGAAGTAAACTGTTGACTGCTTCATTGCAGGATTAAGTGTGATAAATGGAGGTTTTGTTCAGCCTCTGTCCAGATGTTGTGTCTACGCTGGGTGTTTTTTCTTCTTTTTTTCCTTCTTCTTCTTCTTTTTTTTTTTTTTTTTTTTTTTTTTAAATTATTTGCCTAAGGCCCATATATATTTTGGATACTGCAGGGAGTATATAATATCATTGGAAAATGATGTGGTCTGGTAACCTTTTAAATAACATTTCCTCCCTCCTCTCTTTTCTAATAGTTTGTTTTTCTTTCCATGTTTTCCTTTTATTGGGGGGAAATTTTTGTTGGAAATTAATGAGGCCAAAGTTTTAAAACAAACAAAACAAACAACCCCCCCAAAAGCAAAAAAACACACTATTTCCCTCTCCATTTAGGGGGGAAAAAAGAGTTAAGGGACTTGTAAGGGCGCAGGCAAAGGATGTGTTTGGGACTTTTTTTTTTCCTGTCTAGAAAACCTTCCTGATTATTTTTTACCATTCCCAGTGCACTTGGCCCAGGAGCCAGGCTGGGTTTGGGACAGCACTTTCAGTTCCCCGCTCTGTTTGCCATGTCAGAGCCCCCCGACCCCAAAAGCACATTTTTTTGCCTCGTGTTTCCTGGATCGGAAGTACCTGTCGCTCCTGGAAGCGCTGCATGGAGGAGACTGATGACCAGCCCTCCCTGAATCCCAGACAGCATCCAGCAGGAACTCAGGCTCCCACTTTTAGGCACAGGGCTGAGCCCTTGGTGGCACCACCGAAGGGGATGAAGTGCCCAACCCCTTCCCCACGGCCAGACAGCATTCCCTGGGATTTTATCATCCCCTCCAAAAATAGCACAGCCGTATTTTTGCATCCCCATCATGGTGTGTTTTGGAAGTGCCTGGGGGGCTGCCGGGACCTGCTGTGCCCCCACCATGGTGGGTTCCACAGCGGGGTCAGCTCTGCGCTCCCCTTGTGCCTCCCATGCTCCCCACAGGGATTCTGGGTTCTTTTTCCAGAGTCTACCTTAAAATCCCACCTCGGTGGTGGCTGTGCCTCCCTTGGCTCGGGCTGCCTTCGGGAGAGGAGCCCAGCCCAGGCTAAAATTGTGCTGTTGACTCAGGCTCTGGCAGCGCCGGGACCGGCACGCCACAGCAGGGCACGGAGAGAAGCTTTTGGGGTCTCACCCCATGGCACAAGGACCCCCTGGGTTACCCCTGTGAGGGCAGAGAAGGGGAGCCCTCCTCTTGGTGTGCTGTGGGAGAAGGGGGATAAATAGGGGAGCAGCATGGATGGCAAGGAGGGGTTCCAAAATGGGTGGTTTAACCCATTTATAGCAGCCAGTGTGGGTTTGGCACTGGGGCAGTTGGGATAGGACAAAACGAGGGTGTTCCCACCCAGACACAGGGTTTTCCCTGTTGGATCATGGTCTGGATGTCAGCACTGACAGTACTCAAGGCTAGGTTTGCAGTGATTTTAGCAACCCTTATAACATCCCATTCTGCCAGCGCAAGGCGAAGGGTGAACCCGCCGGCTCCCTGAGCAGTGCCGGGTGTATTGTGACTGTGAACATCTGGGAAGGGATGTGGGGACATGCCTGTGGCAGTGCTGTGAACATCTGGAAAGGGATGTGGGGACATGCCTGTGGCAGTGCTGTGAGGATGGCCAGCATGGAAACCCACCATGGCTTCTGGGTGCTGCGCCTGGTTGAGGCACAGACCTTGGGCACTCCATCCCCAAGGACATTGGGCTGTCCCAGCATCGCTGCCAGCACAGGCTGGCTCAGCCTGCAAGGGGACAAACCCCCATCCCACCACTGCCTCGTGTCCTGTGTGTTTTGTTTTTTTTTTTTTTTTTCAGGGTGACATAAAACAAACCGAGCCCCAAAAAGAAGTAAAAAAATTTAAAAAAAAAAAAAGGTGAGAATTTCAGCAGATAAAACTGCAGCCCGGCAGCCGTTCGCGGCAGTAAACACCTCGGGAAGCCGCTCGCAATTTTTCTCCCCACCATCACCTCCCTGCCTCCCCTCCTCTCCCTCTCCTTCCCCCCCTCTCTCTCTTAAGGTAGCAGCGTGGGAGCTTTGCCAAAACACTGCGGTCCCGTGGGGAAGCTTTGCTCTCACTGAAAGAGCCCTTGCGCCTGCCAGCCCAATTAAAACAACGTGCAAGGAAAGCAGCATCTGGAATTGCGCTGCTCTCACAGCCAAGTCACAATTGTTTAGTCTGAAAGTCGTTTCAGGGAGAGCGGGGCTGGCGGGAGCGCCGTGGCCCCCACATCTGGATTTGCGGCTAGACAGCCTCTTTGGCTGCAGGCCTGTGTGCATGTGCATTTTTAACTTTAGGATATGCTGACAAGTTAAGAAGTCAGAAAGTCAGTCACAGTAACAGCCTCCGCGGCCCCTTCCTCCCTCCGCCCCTTTCTAACACACACACGCAGTTGACTAAATACAATTTTCTGACATCCTTTCATCTGGAGAGAGTTTCTTCCCGTTCCAGCCTGCAGCTCGGGTCCCCGATGAGTTATTTGAGCTGAGCCAACACATGTGAACAAAAAGTCTTCTCTTCGCTGTGTGCTCAGGGGCCCGTCTGCGCTGCCCCCGTTTCGCTGGCCATGGGGCTGCCCCGCACAGGGACACCACAGGGGACAGGGGACAGAGGGCAGGGGACAGGCTGTCGTGGGGTTCACTCCTCACAGCCCTGGGGGTGCGAGAGGGGCTGGGGTGGGTTGGGGCTGAGCTGCCTGTTGAGGGTGTAGCACAAAGGGGAGGGCAGGGGCAACCTAAAAATGAGCTACCGATGCCACAGGCGCTGTGGGAGCCAAGGCAGCCACGCTGAGCTTTGCCAGGGATTTTGTCTGTATTTGTTTTCTCCTCCCAAGCCATCCATGCTGAGGTGTTGGGGTGTTGGTCATTCATCTGTCAGGCACATCCCCAGAAAAAGGGATGGGGAGAGCAAATCTGAGGGTTTATAGGCACAGCTCAGGCAAGGCCATTGGCCACACAGCCATAACCAGCTTGCCTTGGTTCACACAGTGCCCAAAAACACCCCAAGTCCCTCCTGGGGGGGTTTTGCTGTCCCAGGATCTGGTCCCAGGTGACACCAAGGCAGCCACATGGTCCAGCTGCCATGGGGAGCTTTGCCCACCAAAACACTGCCAGGCAAACCCATCAGGGTGGGTACAGGACCCAAGCAGCAGTGAGAGGCAGCCATGGCCATCAGCACCTGGGTCGGAGCACTAAAATGGGGTGACATGAGGGACAGCTTCCCCTGGGAGGTGGTTATTATGGGCTTGGGGACCTGCTGACCCCAGCCCCTGCTCTCAGACACACAGCACTCGCAGAGGCTGCTCCACATTATGGCCATGAGTTTTCAAAAGTGGCCACTGATGTGGGGGCTGAGCACAGGCAGGGTTTGGTCCAGAGGTCCCAAGCACCCCACACTCCTGGGTTCCCATGGAGAAGCACCAACACATCCCATTCAAGCAAATGCCATAAATCCAAGATCTGAAAAGCCTTTAGGGCAATGCTCCAAAGTTTTCTCTCTGGTAAAGCAACTTTTTCCTTTTTTCTCTTTGCTTACACCTAGAACTAAGCTTATCCTGCCCCTACCCGTGTCAGGCCATGTTACTTGGTCTTTGCTCAGGCCAGGGTCGCCAGCACCAGGAAATGGGACTCCCCTGCTGTGCTAGAGACAAGACTGAAGGGAATCCCAGGGAATGACCAGCCACTCTGAGCCCCCCAGGATGGGTTTTGGGGGGTATTGTGCTCTGGTGGATGGCGGCTGTTCCAGCTGCCTCTCCCCAGTGTCCCCCGTCCTGCCCTGTAAATGCAGGAGTGTCGCCACCAAACTGGTTTAGCAGCTCTGTGGGGCGAGTTCTGTTGTTTCGAAAGGCTCCCAAATACGTGTTGTTCGAAAAGTTCTCCTGGATAAATAAATACCGGCATTTCTGCCCTGACCTTTGTTCTTTTGCCGGGTTTCTCCTAAATGCAGAGCACACAAAACCACCAGAGAAAACCCCAGAGAAGCCTGGACTTCCCTGAGTCCATGTGCACAGTGGTGCAGAGACATCTGGGAGCTCTCCTCTCCATCCTTCTCCCTCCCCACAGCCTCAAGCTTTGGGCTCATGAGAGACCCAGAAGCTTCTGAGCTTCTCCTGCCTGGAGCAGAGGGGCCTGAGAAGGGATGGAAAAGCTGTACCATCAATGCCAGCATTCACAAATCCCATGTGGGGCCTCCAGCTTATTCCAAACTGGGCTGGAAACCCACGCCACGATGCTGCAATGGCTCTCCATGAGAAATCTGTTGGGGTTTTCTTTATTTGCCTTCCGCTTTCCAGGGTAGCAAGGTCATATCTCCAAGTGTGGCTGGGTGGCCAGAGCTTTTGCAATTGTGTCACGAGTCTCGTGGTAGCTGCTGTTTACTCTGAAACCTGTCCCGTGGCTTTGTTCCCTCCGGCTTGCTAAAACGCCGGGAGGCCAGGGAGCCAGAGAGGAGAAAAATATTCATATGGCAATAAAAGGAAATAAAACCTTTAGGAGCCTAGAGCTGGTTACAACCTTTTCCTGAAGAGCCTGTGGTGGAGGCTGATGATTTTTGGTGATGCAAGAGCAGCCCCTTGTCCTCTGTGTGAGTGAGGGACCCCAAGGATATGGATGTCAGAGCATCGCCCATGCGGGCTCCCAGCCATCCCGAGCCTGTTGTGCTCTTGGAAGCAGAGCCATCGACAGCTCCCTGATTGAGGGCTGGGTAAACTCGCCTTGTTTACCGACGTGGGTGTCACACTGACAACAAACAGGTCCCTGCCTGAGTGTGTCATAAGCGAGGGAGGACAGTAAATAAGGAATGACACGTAACACTGCAGAGCCCTGAGCTGCTGGAAAGGAGGGAGCAGATTCCTGCTCTGCATGGCACAGTGCAGCAGGAGCACATCAAGGGCTCCGTCATTGCCTTGGAGAACACTGGAGAAATGGTGCAAACTGCTTGAAAAAAAGGAGAGTGTTTTACTCTGTCACTAGTTTCAGGGTCTGGGGGGTGGGACTGTCTTCATTCCAGATCTCCCGGCACTCTGCCATTGTGAAAGGGCTGCCAAGGGAGCTCCGTGTGGGCACGATGCACCTGGGGCAGGGCAAATGGCCCCAGTTAAAACCAAGGTGCAATTCCTAAACACTGAGGGCAAGTGCTTTTCCCACTGCATGGTTCAGCTCCTCCAAAAGCACTTTCAGTCTGTTCTCTCATTTCTTCAGCTGATGTTAGAGACAGAGGTAGCAGATCAGCCTTCCTTGAATGGGAGTATCTAGGATATAAACTCAGCTCCAGTTCCTCTCATTTACGTCTCAGGTGTCCTTGAGCACATCATTTCCCTCTGCCTCAGGTTCCCCACTTGTGAAATGGGGCTGAAAATGCACCAAGATGGTATAAAGCTCCTCAGCTGTGTAGATATTCCCATCCTCATCCTCACTGCTCTGCCAGTAACTCCAATGTCTCTCAGTTCTCCCTGTGGTTTTATGGCACCTGCTCTGCAAACCAAGCAATGGGACACTGACATGCTTGTGGAGGTGCTGAGCTGGCTGTCATGGATCCTGCTGAGACCTGCTAGAAATACAGAACTCAGGGAATCCCACCTTGATCACTGGGATGAAAAATTTAATGGGAATAATGTACGTGGTGGGATAGAAATGTGGAATGCTGAAACCACAGACTGGAGACACTAAGCGTGGCATTTCAGGAGGAATTTCTTTACAGAAAGGGTGGTCAGGATTTGGAAGGAGCTGCCCAGGGAGGTGGTGGAGTCCCCATCCCTGGAGGTGTCCAAGGAGCTACTGGATGTGGCACTCAGTGCTCTGGTCTAGTGACAAGGTGGTTGGTGATGGGTCACAGGTTGGACTCAATGGTCTTTCCAACCTAAATGATTCTGGGACTCTGTGACCCTAGCAAGGACAAAACTTTCCCTTCCCTCCTCCCTGCCTGGTCCCCTCCACTCGTGCCACACGCACGCACATGCACACACGGAGTTTCTGGGTTTATTTTATATTTTCCCTCGTAAAGATTTGTGTCCGTGCTGCTCTCGTATCAAAGCCAGCAGTGGCCCCTCGGATAAACATGCGGTCAGAAGACAGAAAACTCCAGGCTCAAACACTATTCGTTTCACCCAGAGCAGCATAAACTGAGAGGCTTTTAAGAAGGGCGAATGGTTTTCAGTAAATCTCTCATATCAGCAGAAACCTTTGAAAGAGTTTGTTTAAAGGCTGTGGAGATAAACAGCCCAGCCAAGTGTTTGTTTAAGATGTATGTACTCTGTGTCGACTGGTAGGCTGGTATTTATATCGAGGGGGGGAAAGGAGGGCTGGGATCTTTTTGACCCTTTGCTGGCTCTGTCTGTGTGGACTGGCGTGGTTTGAGAGGGGCTGGGCTGGGTGTCACACAGGTCCTGGGACACGGCTGGGCACGAAGCCTGGTGTGGGTGTGAGGGGTGCAGGGAGTGCAGGGTTGCAGTGAATACCAGCATTTCCCTGCGGCGTGGGGAGTGCGGAGGTGCTGCCGAGATCAGCGTGCCAGGCACTGGGGAGATAAATGTCTGTGAGGGATCCCCTGCCCTGGACAGGCTGTGAGTGAGACGAGCCCCATGGAGGGAACGGGAGGAAGGAAGGAAGGATGCACAGCCCCAGGAAGCTCAGCCCAGGTTGCCCTTGGCCATGCAGCAGGCTGGGGCTGGCGTGGAGCTCAAAGTCACCTGAGCCCCACACCCCTGAGCCCCTGAGCCCCACATCCCTGCATCCCTGAGCCCCACATCCCTGCATCCCTGAGCCCC
>JAWWEE010000069.1:3866268-3885578 GCA_035221455.1 Xenops minutus | reverse complement strand
CCACACTGCTGCATCCCTGAGCCCCACATCCCTGCATCCCTGAGCCCCACATCCCTGCATCCCTGAGCCCCACACTCCCCACGCCTGCTCTGTGCCTTCCTCTGCCGCTGGAAACAGCCTTTTGGCAGCTCAGCAAAGGCAGGTTCAATAGAGGTGTGTTGTGTTTCAGGTGACATTGGCTGTAGGGCACCGAGCAGGCAGTGGTTGGCAGCATGCTGGCATGTCCCCACCACAGTGATCCCAGAGATGGGACAGCCCTGGGAGAGCTGAGGAGGGGGCTGGCAGTGCCCCAGAGGAGCAGGAATTCCAGCTGGGATGGCACCTTCCTCCCTCATGGCTTTTAATCACAACTGGCCCCATCTTTGCCTGGGACCCGTCCTCACCACGTGCCCAGCCCAGCACTGGAGTTCAACCCCTGGGGGTCCCACACCAGGGCTCCCCCTCAGATTTTGGGGGGATCAGTTTGCCCTTGCCTGCCCCACGGGACAGGAGAACATGCCAGCAAAAAGGGAGCAAAGACTTTCCTGGAGACAAGCTGGTTTTGTCACCTTCCCTTTCAGACCTGCCCTGTAAATCATCTGGATGGCTTTTCCCCCTAAACTAAACAAAACAAGGATGCTGAGCAGCCTGTCTCGGGAAAGGAGGTGCACTCAGAGGGGACTTGCTCTACATTTACCCTTGTGGAACAAGAAGGTGAATTTGGCCTGTTTCCTGGCCTGGGGGATGTGCAACATCCATCAGCTGAGCGTGAATAGCACTTAGAGCATCTCCCCTCATCCTGAGGGATCCCAATAGCACATACAGATCTTCCAGGTGCACTCACTGCTCCTCCTGCCATGTCTAGGACAGGTCCTGGGCTGAGTGTCCTGCACATGTGCTGGGCATGGGAAGGGAGGGGGAAATGCTGCTGAGAACTGGATTTGCCAGGGAAAAGGAAATGTGGAGAGCTGAGCTTTGAGCCAGCATCTTGACCCTGGTGCTGGTGAAGTGGCTCCAGTAGTGGCTAATTGGGCCCAGAGTGGTTTGAAATCCAGCCAATGCTTGCAGCCCCCACCACGGGCAGCCCAGGGACACCTGGATAAAAAGGGCTCAGTCTTCCTCTTGGCTTTCCCTGGAAAAATCAGAGATCTTGACTCCAGGAAATGCTTGAGGAGGGTCACAGGTGGATCCTGTACATTGAGCAACCTGGTCTAGTGGAACTAGATGAGCTTCAAGGTCCCTTCCAATCCAAACCATTCTATGATTCTATGTTGTTTTATAGACACAGAACTAGCCAGGCTGCTCTCCTGGCCTGCTGGGTTCTGAGTTTTCAAGCTGTTGCAGCCCCAAGCTCTTGCAGGCATCATACAGACTCATCATCAATGCAAATCCCACCATTTAAAAAGGGAAGTCTATCCATAGATAGAAAAGCAACTTTTTTTTTAATTAACACGAACTGGAGTTTGGAAGAAGAACCCTTCAAATGATGAAGGGGTTTGTTTACAAAAAACCCCACGTGATTCTGTTTTGAGCTTTTCACACTGTTGTCATATTTGAAGTGTCAAAGGCACTGAATGTTCTCCAAACAAATTCATTCAGAACTGCCCCCATTTCTGAATGGCACAAGTGAGATGCTCTCAGCCTGCTCCTCTTTCCTTATTCCCACTGTAAAGATTGTCAAACCTGACCCACTTTTGAAATGTTTCAGTTTGGCCAAACCCAGGGATTTTGGTTGTATTTACCCTCTTCACTCACTGAGCTGCCTGTTCACACCACCTGGTCACTGGAGCACCTTGAAGTTTGTAATGGAAATGCTCATTTTAGCTCTGCCACAGCAACATTAACACTCCAGACTGGTTTAGGGCGAGCACCCAGCTCTGCTCTGCCAGTCCTGGGGGAATGCTCAGTGGGTCAGGTTTCTCTCACAGGTGGCCTCTAATCTTTCAAGTCTTATTGTGGAAGGTTGTGATCTCCCTTGGCCACATACAGCAGAATCTTCATACAAAGTTTTCCTTATCCCACAACTGCAAGCGAAGCCCCTTCCTGCTCCTCCCACACTGGGAATGTGAGAGCAGTTGATCCCTGTCCTTAGCACAGCAACCTTTTACAAATCAAGGCCATTATCACCTGCCCTCCTTGGCCTTCTCCGGGCCAGACTAAACAGACACAGCTCCTCCAATCTCCCCTCTGAGCCATGTTTTCCAAACCCCTTATCTTTGCTTCTCTACTCAGCTTCGAACTGCCTCAGCTCTCGGATCTCCCTCAATAGGTGATGGGCAAGGCTGGTACCCAGCTGGGGGGTACCTGGCAGAGCCCCACAGCATCCCCTGACCCCACTGTGGCTTCTAATGTTGCTCACCCCAACCCTGTGGTCAAATATAACTCTCCCTCTTCATTACACCGAGCCTTTTCCAAAAGCAGTTCTATTTGACCTTTTTGCTTCTCATTCCCAGTCCCTTTGGCCTGGCTGCTGCAGCTGCTTAGGTCATCATTCCTTTACCAAGATATCCTGAACACCAGCCCTGTCTCCCCAAATGCACCCCCTCTCCAGGATGCTCTCACAGGCTCTGCACAGGTATTCCCTGGGTGCAGCCTGACTTGCCACCAAAAACATGTGTGACCCCCAAACCTTGGGGGTGGTGGCAGCTGGGGAGGCCAAGGCTTGTGGCTCCAGTGACCCTGCTCCTGCAGGAGGACAGGGATGTGCCAGACCTCTGTGCAAGGCCATCTCCCTCCTGCTCTTCAGCATCCCCATCACCTCTCTGCGTGTCACCAAACAAATCCTGAGAACCCACTTTCTTTCCTTGATGGGAATTTGGAGCTCCTCAGTTCTTTTTCCGGCCATGAAACGCCTGTTCCCCTCCCTGGCTTCATTCTCCTCCACCCCCTTTCCATTTCTGTGCAAAGGAAAAGTCCTGCGTGAGGCACTGATTTAAAACCTAGAAGCCAATGCTTTTCTTTTCAAACCTCAGCATTTCATGTCCCTCTCAGAAGGAAGGAAGCCCCTTTTGTTGAGTACACAGCCTGTAATTTCGCTGTCAGATCCAAGCAGCGGGTCAGTGTTGTGACTGACTGCCTGAGGATCGCTCCCTTAAGGGTAATTACACTAAATTCCCATTTGAAGGACAGCTTTCTCTGGATATGATACAAGGAACCCGCTTTTTTCCATTCACTTAAATTCATGAATTCAGAGGCTGTCACCAAGCATGGAGCAGCCAGGGACTCACAGCCCTTGCAGCTCCACAGAGAAACCCAAGGAGGTGGGATGGGACACGTGGCAGAGCCCCCGTGGAGGAGCTGGGCTGGGATGGACCACGCTGGAGACGCAGCTCATCACGGACGTGGGGAATGGAAGAGGGCTGGGATTTCTCTGCCCACCTCCACACATCTCCCTGCTCTTCTTCCCTTCCCTCCACCTGGGTGGCATCGCAAAGCTTCATCCATTACTTCCTGGCATCTCGATTGCTCCTGGGGGCTCACCCACCATGTGTCCAGGAGTCACTCATCAACAACAAACAGTTAAAAGGAAGAAAATAGGCTGGAAATATCAATGCACTTTGGTAACAATAAACCCTGCTTTTAATTTATGCTAATATGTAGGGTTGTGGTGACAGTAAGAACAAAATTACAGAGTGGCTTTCTAGCTGGTAATTATCCCTCCATTTTCGTTGCTCGGGAAGATGGACACACAATTATGCTCTCTTGCTGTATATTAATACGGATTCTTGACATCTTCAGCAGACCTGGAGCTGTCATCGGGCTTTTTGTCTACTTTAATTGAAAATTAATGGTTACTGTGTTACCACGGAAACCGTGGCAATGGACGCCAATAGCGCTCACATATCAAACAGGCACTGGTGGCATTGTCTGTCCGTGGTTACCTTTAAAGTTAAAACAAAAAATTAAACAAAAAAAAAAAAAAAAAAAGGAGAGGGGTAGGAAGGAAGGAAAAAACCCCACATGGAAAACAGAGGGTTGGATGCTGCAAGTGGAGGGGAGGGGAGAAGGGGAAAGAGGGATGTGAAGGGAAACTTGGTGCTTTTGTGTCTTGATGGGGAAAAAGAGGGAGCTCCGAAATGAAAGAGTTGGAGTGGCGAAGAGGAGAAAGGTGTTGGAGTGTATAATTCATGAGGATGCCTCAAGCAGCTCCAGGGCTCGTGGGGCTCTGCCTCCTCGAGTGCCCGTGTGAGCAAAGGGTGTATTGGGGCCATGGGTGCAAACCAGGGACCAAGAGTGTGCAAGAGCCCTGAGGAGGGTGGGCAGCACTGGGAGAAAGTTCTTGGGCTGTGCAGAGATAAGCGAGAAGGGGAAAAAAGGCAAGAAAGGGAGAGAAATAGCCTGGAGGGAAGAGAATCCAGATTTGCTTTGACTGGAAGTGTTGCCTGGCCAGTGGAGGTTGCAGACCCTGTGGATTAAAGCAGCCCCCACTGGTGCTCTGGAGAGTGTTTGGGACTGGACCCTCCTCTGGCACACGGAGGGACCCCGAGCCCCTTCCCTTCCCCAGAGATAAGAGCAGGAGGAGAGGGCTGGGGGTGTGGGGGCCCCTCTCCAGTGCCTGGGATCTCAGTTGTGGGAGGGCTGAGCCCAGCCAGGGACCCTCAGCCTGCTCTGAGGTGGGTGGGATTTTAATTCATGGAAATGCAATTTTAAGTAGGTTTTGCTCTCCTCAGCATCGAACTTGGGCTGTCTCCTCCCTCGCCCAGCTCACCAGGGAGAAATGAAGCAGTGCTGCTCCTTTGGGGGCTGCAGCTGGGGGAGAAGGACCCAGAGCAGCCTTTGGGAAGGGAGACCCCCAGCTCTGCTTGCTGGGGTGCAAACGCACAGCAGCCCCTTTCTGGGGATGGGGGAAAGCAGGACAAAGCTGTGACACTGGGTGACAAGTGGCTGGGTCTCTTGGGGACACAGTGGGAAGCAGCAGGGGAGAGGCAGCAGTCAGGGGGAGTGAGGTGGTCCCTGCCTGCTGGGGGTCCCAGTGTCTTGTACCTAAATGAGCTGCACCACTGACCTGGCTTTTCCTGCTCCTTTCATGCTTTCCTTGAGGTTCCCAGGACCCATTGTCCTGCTTTTAGCAGGGGCTGGAGCAGTTGCTCTGCTTTCCCTTGCAGAATAAAACCACCTTGGAGCAAAGGGATTTGCAGCTGCAAAGGGAGTTGTCACCACCCTGGTGTTTGCTGCCCCAGCCCAGGAGGGAGTCAGGGATGTCCCGTCCCAGAAGCCCTGTGGAAGTGGGAATAGTTTGATCGAGAAGTGAAACAGTGACATTTTGGAAACTCCTGTGAAAAAGACAGGTGTTCCTCAGGCATCCAGGGATGTTCAGTGCATCCTCCCACGGGGCAGTGCTGGGTCTGCCTGGGTTCTCCCTGTGACCATGGTCCAGCTGCTTCAGGGGCAGCAGAATACCTCCACTGCATCCTTACTCCCCTCAAACATCACCAGCTGCAGCTCCGAGGTGAACCCCAGACTCTTCGGGAGCCTTTTAAAGCCAGGAGCCCGTCATCCTCCCAGCAAACAGGAACACAAACACAGTGGAGACACTCCTGAAAGCCAGAGTCTTTTTTCATTTCCCCCACATCCCTGATCCCAACCTTAATCCCTGCTCTGAATCCTGTCAGCCCGGCTGTTCTAGCACTGACATTGCTGCAGGCATCATCTCCGCTGCCTTCCCTCAGATCTGCCTCCTCCTGGGACATCTAAAGAGGACTCCGAGATTTCTGTGTTACTGGATGATTCAGTCCGTGCCCTCCAGCAAAGCGTGGGGGTCCCGGGGGGCTGCAGGCAGAGGGGGGACGGGGTTCGATGCTGGTGGATGCTCCAGAGCTCAGCCAGGACTCAGATCTGATGTTTGGTGGCTGTGGGATCTGGACATCCCACGGGAGTCAGCCAAAACCAAGGGATGGATGGGCAAGGGGACAGGGTGCTGCTGAACCCACCACCCCAGGACCCTGTGTGCCAAATTCTCTGCCAGGTTGTTATGACAATGATGTGCTGGAGTGTTTTCCCAACCCACCATCGATCGGAGGCTGTGAACACTCCATGATAAACACATCACTGGGCTGGGGGCCGTGGGGGGAGAGCTGCTCTGGGGGAGCCTCCTGCTTTTCCCCTCGCCCACCCACGTGCCTGGCCAGGCATGAGCGAGCCCATGGCCCAGCCAGGGTGGGGATAAACTACAGGGTGGAAAAGGGGGGTCTCTGGGGGTCTCCCAGCCCTGCTCTGAGAGGGGCAGGTGCCACGAGCTCGCTCCTGTTTGTGGGACACTGGGAGCAGACACTCCTGGTGATGTGCAGAGACCCGGGATGAGCCCATCTTGCTTTGACTCCCTGAGATGGGGACAGAAAGGGAAAGAATCCATAGGCTTTCTCATGTCTTGCTGTAGGACATGGCCTGGATTGCTCCAGGGCTTGGGGATTTCTGCACCTCTGGGGCTGGGGTGGCCCCAAACCCCAGATCCAAACACCTCTGCCTCCAGCGGGTGGAAAACCAAGGTTGTTCCACAAGTGCGAGTCCCAGGCTCCCTGTTCAGGCAGGTTTCCTCAATAAAACCCAGCCAGGCTGAGCTGCAGCTCCCCAGCAGCATTTCCTCGGCTTTGGGAGGGACGACAATTCCTCACACCACCCCCAGGCTCTGTGGCCCCTTCCCTGCTCCCCATCAGCTCCTGGTGGAGAGCTGATGGAGCAGGACTGTGACTGGCAGCCCCTGGTGCTCCTGATGTTGTAGCCCCCCAAGATGCCCCAAACTCAACCCTTTGTGCATCGCAGGAAGGAAAGGAATAGAGTTTTTGGGACCTTCAAGCCAGACAGAAGGCAGAGCCCAGTTATGAGGTCCCAGGGAGGGCTTGTTCCACTCATTAACCCTCCCAGGACAACTGGGACACCCCAGCACTGCCACCCTCTCTCCATACTTTAATCACAGGTGACTGCAGTGGCACAAACTTTCTCCTGTGGTTTATGTGGGCACTTGCAATATGGGCAGTGAGTGGGGTTTTATTCTGTATGGGGGGACTTTACTAGTAGACATTTGGATTTTATGAGCTTGTGTCCATGGGTTTATGACAGGAAAGGTGGGAATGTTACTGAACTGCTTGAGACACAGGAACAAAAGTGGAAAGACATTTTCAGTGGGACTAATAAACAAAGAACCCATCATTTACAACATTGTAAGTAATAAAAAATATGTGCATATTGTTGAAAATACATGGTCTTCAGGAAGGCTAAGTCCGTTGTTAATCTAAAAAGCCAACTTTGCCCACTGCCCAGACAAGAATATCCCTGGGGATGCTCCATGAGGAGCCCGGCTGGTGCCAGGGCAGACAAATCACTGAGAGTCCCCAGTTTTTGGGATGAAGCTCTGCTTTTTGAACACCCACAGATGAAGGTGAAGTGGGCTCCGAACCCAGCTGAATCCCACAGCAACCCAGCGGGAGGAGGGCTGGATTCCTGCAAGAGCCTGGAAATATCTTTCTTTTCTGAAATGTTTGTACAGCATGACTTGGCCGATTTACCTCCCAATATCTCACGTTGGCCTAAAGCCGAGGGCATTAGCGACACTCCGAGCCAGATAAATGATTCTAACGCTTTTTCTTCTCTGTATCTGCTGCTACAATAAAAAAGGGCCTTTTCCATCCAAGTGCCTCCCATTAACCCAGGCAGTGCTGGGTGGGAGCGGAGCTGGAGGCGAGTGCAGCCGGAGGGAGCAGGGGCTGGGTGTTTGCACAGCCAGGAGTGGAAAAAGCAATGGAGAGCCTGGATGGTTCCTGGCATGGCTGTGGAGGTGGGGGCTGAAGGCCTGGAGAGGAGGGATCTGCAGGTAGAAGTGTTCCCCAGAGGGAGCTGGTTTGGTATTCCTGTGCCGTTGTGTCAGATACAGTTCCCAGCTGATGAGATATTTGGATTTTATGAGCCTGCGTCCATGGGTTTATGACAGGAAAGGTGGGCACATTAATGAACTGCTCAACACACAGGAACAACCAGGAAAAGACGTTTTCAAGGGGCCTTTAATAAGTAACAAAGAACCCATCTCCTCCAGAGGCATTGGATTCCCTCCAGGTGCCATCTAGATGGACTCCAGGATGGTGTCTTGCACTGGTGTTCAAGCCATGGCAAGAGAATTTGGGGTTTGTCACCTCCTGGCTGGTGTGATCCACAGCAGGAGGTGACACAGGTAAAGAGGTGGCACTTCCCATGTGGGCCAGGACATCACCTGGGCTGCAGGAGCTGTGGAAGGGGGAAGCATACCCATCTCCTTTCCATAGCACAAACCCCCTCTGCACTGGGAGAGGTGCAGGAAGGCACGTCAGAAACATGTGCAACAAAGGTTTGGTTACAGAGGCAAAGGGGCTTTAATATGAAATAACCCCAATTAACCTGCAACGAATTCCCAGCCCTGATTTTGTGGTGCTTGCAGGGAGAGGAGCAGGACTGGGAGGGCTGAGGAGCAGGTCTGGGTCGTGAAATTGCTGGGGCAGGAAGGGGGTTGGGGAACCAGCAGGGTCCATCCTCCCCCAGCCTGCAGCTCAAGCCCTGCAGTGAGAGCTTGTTGTGACCTGAAGCAAGAAGATACTGATTTTACTCAGTTAATTGCTTTAAAAAGGACAAATCCACCAACATTAAAGTGTTCAGGCATTCAGCACATGGCTCAGACTTGGAACTGGGGTGGTTTTGCTGGGATATGGTGGCTCCAGTCTGGGGAACAGTGTTCCTTTCTAGCATTTGGGTGAATTTGGGCACATTTCAGACAACAGTCTTACTGGTATGGCCTCACCTCTGAAACCTGCAGGGTACTGGTGCAGCAGTGAAATACCAGTTTCACCCCAAACCAGTCACTGCTGGGTATCACCAGAGCAGATGTGAAAACCAGAGAGGCAAAGTGGTGTGGAAATGCCTGTGTAGTGTGTGTGTGCCCTTGTGTGTGTGTGCAGGGCTGCCAGAGCTCCAGAGTGTTTGGACAACACTCTGAGGGACAGGGGGGATTGTTGGGGTGTCCTGGGCAGGGCCAGGAGCTGGATTCGATGATCCTTGTGTGTCCCTTCCAGCTCAGGGTATTCCATAATTCCACTGCCCCAAACCCACAGCGCTGAGCTGGGCAGGGGTGTTGGGGACTGGCACTTGGGCTCACACACCGCTGCCACATCCACGCTCAGGTGCCTGGTTTGGCCTCTGGGAATGGTGCCACAACTAATTTCCCGTTTCCTTGGAGATGGGATGGGGCTCTGGAGCGAGCCCAAACGCCGGCTCGGGATGCGCTCCCGGCACACCCCGTTTGGATCGGGCTGGTCCACACCTCCGAACGTTGGTGACCTCATGCCGCAGACATGGATGAGGTCACTCGGATAATTGCTCTCCCAAAACGATGTATCTTGCGGGAAGAGGATGTTATGAAGCCGGAGAACTTGCTAGGGCAAAAAAACACATCGCACACCCCTGGCCGAGAGGGCTCCGAGGGGAAACTCATCGGCAGAAGGTGCCAAGAGCTCCGAAGAGCGCCGGCAGCTCCGGGGGCATGGCAGGAGAAGAGACGCCGGCAGGCGGGATGTGGCGCGGAGGGAGCCAGGGGATAATTGCAGGAGGAAGGTGTGCGGTACCTGGCGGGGAGGGAGAGGGGCCGTGCAGGGACCTGCCCTCCCCAGGGCACGGGTGGGCAGAGCAGGATGTGCACCCGGAGCTCTCCCCGCCGCCATCCAGCCTGTGTCGGGCGCTGCCAGGGCCTTTCCCCGGGGAAGAGCCACGCTCATCTGAGATCTCCTTCTCAGGTTGCCTCCATCTCCCACCACCTCCTTCTGCCCCAGTTAAAGCCCTGCTTCTGACACTCCGGGGTGGGTCTGAGCAGATGCCTGGGGTTGCATGGGATGCTCGGCTGTGGGCTCCAAGGATGAACCCTCTGGAGCACGTTGTGCCTCAGTTTCCCCACCTGCAAAGAGCAGGAGTGATGCTCCATTACCCTCACTAAGCGCCCGAAGAGCCTTGCTGCAGAAACAGCCCAGTTACCACTCATCTACCCCTCCCTTTCCTTGCCAAGGGAAGTTCCAGTGTGTTTTATCCTCCTGTGTGAAATTGGTGCAGCCGGAGCGACATGGGCTCAGCTCTGCTCGCCCCGGGTGCTGAGCCTTCCCCGCGCTGCTCTCGGCTGTTTCTTCTCCCCACAGCCCCTGACAGGTATTTGAAAAGAAGCTGAGAACAATCCTATCAAACCTCCGCAGTTCCTGGGACAAGCCAGACTTTAAGGAGTCTGAGTACGAGTGAGTTTCACAAGAAAACAAACAGAGATACTTCTGTCGCTGCGCTAGGGAAAAAAAAAAAAAAAAAGTTGGGAAAAAATCGCCACTCCATGGGAAAAAAAAAAAAAATCGACTCTTTCCTGAATAAAGTAGAAAAGAAAAAAAAACCAAATCAAAAACGCGGCCGTATTGAGCTGTGACATATGGTTACACAAATAGAAACCACAGAGGGGAAAATCATGTTTTCTCTTTCATTATTTATCACTCTCTAACTGTCTCCAGCTGGGTGAGTAAACAGCCTCATTGGGCTGTAATGAGAACAGCCTGCTGCCACTGTGCTCGGGGCTGCCGGAGCCCGGCGGTGCGCGGAGCGTGGCCGAGCCGGGCTGGGGCACGGCAGCCTCACCCACTTTGCCCCACTTTGCCCCACTTTTCCCCTCTTGTCCCGCTGCCCTCGGGCCTCGCCGGGGTCCGGAGGGATGCCCCGGTACCCGCAGCATCCTTCCCCCGGCAGCGCTAACGAGCTGCAGGCGCGGAGTTAAATTAAGCGGCTGCTCCGGTTATTGTTCAGGGGAATTATGTGCCCAATTTCCCCCCTGAGCCGCGTTGCAAATTGACTCCTAAGTGTCCCGTGAAATGGCTGCATAATTTGCACATTTGAGAGGCAGGAACGCTCCGAGAGCTGGTTCTTTGCTTCGCTTTGCTTCCTTCTCCACCTCACCCGGTTTTTGCTGGGTTTATTGCCGGTTTTCGCCCATCCCGCGGCTCTCTCAAGGTTCAATCACAGGGTCTGTGGGCTCTCTTCTCTGAGTGCATCCACCCTCCTGTCACAGCTTGAACGGCTCCAGAAAGTGACTTTGGCACTCTCAGCTCCCTGGGATGGGACCCAAGGCCACGGTCCCTTCCCACAGGAGCCCCGAGGAGCCTCTGTGGATCCACAGCAGCTGGTCCCCAGCTCCCGAATCCCACTGCATCTTCCCATTTGCTTTACTGGGGTGGGGGATCAGACTTGAAGATTCAGATTCCCCCTGATTAGGGCAGGCTTTGGATTAGGCTCTGAATTAGGTCAGGGTATGGGATGTTCCAGCCACCCAGTTGCTGCCGTCTTTCCCTCCTGCCTCTTTCCAGGGGCAGGGATGGACTCGAGCCTTCCTGGCCAGCACACGGTTTGTGTTACACCCACAGGGCGAGTTGCAAACGTGGCACGGGCACAACCACCCCGGCCCTGCTTTGAGCAGCCCCGTCCCTCCCTACTCCTCACACCCAGGACCCTCAGGAAGAGTGAGTGCCACTTTGACGCCTCGTCCATCCGAGCCTTCGGGAGAGAAAGGTCTCAGAGGAGAGCCAGAAAGTCCTTGAGCATCACCAGTGCTGAGGAGTGATTTCCCATGAAGATTAACCCATTTCTTCAGCCAAGAAGGACAGCCTTGCCCTCTGCGCCGAGCGGCGTCTGCAGCCGAGCTGAGTCCTTCCAACACATGAAAAACTATTAGTAAACGGAAGCATTTTTAATGAAAACTGACCCAATTTTGAATGCCACTTCTCCTCCCACATCAGGAATAGGCTGTGCCAGAGTTTGAGTGAAATTAGGTCATTGTTGAACAAAGGTCATGAAAGAACTTGAAAAGCTTTTTGATGGGAAACCCCACTTTTTATGGGGTTTTGTGGAAATCCCCTCCCAAATAAAGTTATAAATAGAGTGACAAAATAGCGCACAGAGCCAACCATCCCTGTGTTACCCATCCTGCCCTGTGGGGTCCTGTTAAAAAATCCAACTGCAGATTTCACCCTTCCTAAACTTGCAGTGAGTTTGGGGAAGAAACAGAAAACCTGGTGAGAAGCTGACCTTTTTCCCTACTAAATCTTTGCATCCTTCAAGCCCGGCCCTTGCTGCCCTTTTGCAGGACGTGGATTTGGGGAAATGTCCCAGGAGCTGGAGCCTGGAGTGCAGGCAGGGAGGGCTCGGCTGTGCCTCTGATTCAACACATTCCCAATCCCATTGATGGAGCCCTCGAACACCCGCCTGGCTGAATCAAAGGCCTCTTACAGTAAATACTCCCTCAGCTTTCACAATCACCGTCGGATGATCTAATCCCTGCCCATTTCCCTGGGAAGGGATTGCAGAGGCAGCTCCTTTCTGCAGAATCCCGGCACAGATCAGTGCCAGATTTGGAATCACTGGGGAACTTGTACAAATAAGAAAATAAAACTGAAAGTTTGGGGTTAGATTTGGCCAAGATAGTTTTCCAAAGTTCAGAGGATGATTGAGGGGGTTCCTGTGGAGGAAGAGCTCCCCAAACCTGCTCAGGTACAGACACATCTGATCCACAGGTGTGTGCAAATGGAGCAGCAGCCTGAGAAACTTCTGCCTTTGGTTTTGGAGATGAATTATAGGATGAGGAGGCCAGATCCAGCAACAGAGGCAGCTCTTATCCATCGAATGACTTGATTTTTGAAGGTTCCTATGCCTGTGCACACACAGAGTTCTTATATACACATGTATTCGTGTCTGCTGTACAGAACTTGATGTCTATTTTCTCTCACTCTCTAACAGAAGTTTGGGCTCCATTGTGCCTGGTTAGGAGGTGGCTCAGGATGCTGGTGGTGACTTTCCTGGCTGGTCTTGCAGGACCATCTCACTCCTGCCACTGCCTATCCCTGGCCTTGCTCATGCCAGGTCCACAGCCCAGCTGCCACCCTGTTCCCATCCTTGGCACCTTTGCAGGGGCTGGAGCCAGCACAAGGGCAGAGCGAGCACAGGCTGAGCTGCACATGTCCCTGTTGTCCCCACAGTCTCAAGAACAGCTCTGTGGCCCTGGCCAGGACCTGGATCTGGTGCCAGACCCAGGGATGCTGCAGTGCCGTTAAACCAAGGAGCCCTTGGTGGGGGAAGTGGCACAAGGAGCTGAACTCCAGCCCCAAACAAAGCACTTTTGTGTTCCCGCGGTGAGCGAGCCGGATGGCTTCCTGCTGTCCCGCTTTGGGGCTGCTTCCCCCTTCCTCCCTGTCCTGTCCTGCTGCTGGAGCACTGACCAGGCCAGACCCTGACCTCCAGACCTCCTCCAAACCCACTCTTCTATCCAAGTGCACCGGCTGCTTCATCCCCTTTGCCTCTCCTCCTCCTCCTCCTCCTCCTGCCGCACCATTAGCATCCTGCCCGTGTAAATGTTAATGAATTGTCATCAGCCCAAAGTAATCACCAGTCAGCAAAACTTAATTTTACTAAAAGACAAAAAGAGGCTTCGCTCTAATTGATGGAAAATTGGTCGTTTCTTGTCAGGTTATTGTTCATTTCCCGCCTGTTAATGACTGGATCCTGCCAGCCGTGCCCAACCCGGAGCCCTGCGGAGCCCCCGGCAGCTCTCACCCTGAGTGGAGCTGTTAGGAAACCTGGGATGAAGAGGGATATTTTTATAATTAAACTTTAAAACGGCAGAGAAATGGGAATGCCCAGAAGGAGCGAAGAAGGGCTGAGATCCTGCCTGGCACCTCTGGGGAAGTGGCAGAAGCAGCGGTGGTTTCATCAGGGCACACAAACAAGCACCCAGTGTGGGTAAGAGAGAGAGATTAGACATTTTTGGATGCCTTTCTGTTTTAATCACCCAAGGGGGTTGGAACTGGATGATCTTTGAGGTCCTTTCCAACCCAAATCATTCTCTGACTCTGTGACTCCAAGATGAGAGTCAGGCAGAGGAGGCTGGAGCCCTGGTGCAAACCCGGCAGAGCCATGCTGAATTCGTGGCCTCAGACATCACAACTGGCTTTGAATGTCCCTTTATCACAATGTTCTTGAGTTGGGGAAAAAAAAGCATAATGATTTACTTTCTCTTCAAATATTGACAGGTCACAGAAAAGCAGACCTGCTTCCTGCCATCCCAACCACGGTATTTGGGGATGCCACTGCAGCAGCACCCAGGGACCCTGCTCTGGTCCCAGCTTGATGGGTGTCACCTAAACACGCCCGTGGGGTCCGTGGAGCTGCAGCCCAGGTGGGAGCAGCCCCCGGGCTCCCCACGCCGCTCCACGGGCTGGGTCTACACAGGCTATTACGGTAATTTGATAAGCCAGTTCTTCGTGATATGAATCTTCGCCTTCGTTAAAGGGAGGAAAAAAAACCCATTGCATTTTGATGGCTCACAGGGACAGTTCATTAAGCAATCAACTCTTTTAATGAAATATTTCTTTGTTAAAATATTCATTGATCTGCCGCGGGTTTGCGCGGAGAAGGGGACGGACCGTGTGTCCCAAATGCTTTTCTGTTGAGTCTTCCCAAGCACGCACTGGAAACAGCGGGTTGTGCCCCAACATTGACAACACAGGAATTCCCACAGCGACCCTTGGCAGGGACCCTCCAAGGAGCCCAGCCGAGCCCCTGGCCTGGAAAAAGGATCTGGGGCTTTCCAGATCTGTTCCCCCACCTCTATCCCGCTGTTATGCCTGAGGTTGCCTGAGGTCTCTGGGTCGGGTGGGCTTTTGCCCCCCTTGGGCTGAGCAATTGATGTTGTGGCCAGTGCCATGTGAGGATGCCATGGCAGAGACAGGGGAAGGTTGGGTCAAGAGTGAGTGGAAATGTGCAGCTGTGGAGTGGGCAGAGCTGTGGGAGTGGGCAGAGTGGGAAGAGAGGGGTCCCAAGGGGAGGAATGGGTTCTGCTGACCTGGTATGAGGGAATGGGGACCACCTTGTACCGAAGGGACAGTGCAGCAAAGGGCATTTTACATCCCGTGGGGATTCAGCTGGATTCTCCAGCCCTGGTGTGAGATCAAGGAGGAGGGAACTCAGGGAGCCAGAATGGAGAACACTGGCAGGAGAAGAAAGAGAGGAGGGGAAAAAAAATATATCAAAGAGTGAGAAATGAACAACTGCAGACAAAGCACCGACTCTGGCCTCCCTCCTCAAACCTTACACCATGAGTAATTCCCACTCAGCACCGTGAGGGCTCAGACAAGCAGTCACCACGTGCGGGTGAGCATCTCCCCGAAGGAAACAAGGCAGACAAACACGGGGAGCAGGGAGTGCAGACGGGAGGGGTGGCTGCCGTGTCCTGCTCCAGATGAGTAACATTATTGGAAAAGCAGAGAAATGAGAGAAAAAAACCCTCCAAAACAAAAAAGAAAAAACCAACAAAACACACAAACCACAGCATATGGTGATGGGAAGAGGGGGGCCAGGTGTCCTGTGTCCGTGTCTCTGTGCTGGTGGCACAGCTTGGCTTGGCACAGCTCACAGGAATCTGCAGGAGGGGCTGGGGGATCTGCAGCCCCTCTGCTCACAGCCCTCTCCTCTCCTCTCCCTGGCTGAGGCTCTGCAGGCACAGAGGGAAATCGGTCACTGTCTGGAGACCCCCCACGCCACATCCTCCCCTCCCTGTGTGGGAGCAGCACTCCCAGGCACTGGGGATCTCTCCTTTATCAGTTACCTTGGGCTCCCTCAACCCACCTGAGCCCGGGCTGCCCGTGCAACGAGGGGAAACTGAGGCACGGCACCCCTGCCAGCCGGGGGGCTGCAAAGCCCCTGCCCGGGCTCTGGGGCTGAGCCCATTGTGCTGCATCCCCCGCAATATTCTCCTCATGTGCCCCCTCCTCGCATCTCCCGGGGGTATCCCCGGGGATTTCTGGCCGGGCTGCCGGGGTCCCGCTGGCCGGGGCAGGGGGAGCGGTGCCAGACCGCGGGCAGGCAGCGGCCTGTGGCTTTAACAGGGAGCCAGGAGCCGCTCATCACTTACAGGAACTCGGTGCATCATCGCTTGGCTTTACGCAAGAGGCGAGCGGGGTCCAAGCGCTCCGCGGCGGCCCCGCCGGCACGTCCGGGCAGAGCCGAATTGCTCCGTGTGCTCGGCAGCTCTGCGAGCCCGCAGCATCCTCGGGGGGCTGCGAGGGACCCCCGCGCTCCGCAGCCCTGTGCCAGCAGGGGATGCAGCGCGCAGAGCTGCGGGGCTGCCCCGGGGCAGGACCCGCCGCGCTCCCCGCTCCGCTCGCCCCCCGACGGCGATGCCCGAGAAGGGTCGGGGGTCGGGGATGTCCGGGGGAGCCTCGGGGGTCGGCGCTGGACCCTCGGCCAGGGCGGGGAGTGAGCCGAGGGCTGGGCTGTGGGCACCGCTGGGCACCGCTGGGCACCGCGGCTCCACCGGGGTGAAAATGGCTGGGCTGATTTGGGTGGAAAAGCAGCTTTGCTGCTCATCTGTTGAAACTTCTGCCTTGGAAAGGGTGGGAATTGGAGGTTTAGCTGTGTCAACGCACAGTTGCACGCCCAAAACACTGCTCTGAAAGGGAAAAGGTAACTTTCTTCCCTTGTTCTCCCTATTTTCCCACCTCAAATTCGCTTTTGTTTTCATCTTTCCACAAGCTTTTTTTTCTTTATTTTGCCTTGAAAGGAGGGAGAGGATCTGAGACAAGGTGGGAAGCAGAGGAATTCCGGGGATTTGATCCCATCATCAAATACAGATTTTTCAAACAAGCATCTTCAGAGAAGTCAGATTTTGTTTCTGAAGTTGCTCATAGTTTCTAATAGAGAGAAAAAAATGAAAACCAAAGGAGATGTTCTTCACCACCCATTTGCCAGAAATGCCAATACATAACCTGTGGCAATGGGCTTTGGATTCGTCTTGGAGAAGACTTTCCTGGAAGGATGAGGATGCTGCCTGGTTCAGAGCTGCTTTGCCTTGGATGGGATTCAGGACAAACCCAAACTGACCTTTTCCATGGAAGATTTCATCCTTCTGTCAACCTCATGGCAAACTGGGATTGTTTCCATTCCAGCCAAACATGGGATCACAATCCTTTGGTGGAATATTTTTAAAACCTTTTTAAAGGTTTTCAATATTCTGCTTACAAGATCAGACACTCTCTGGAGGATGAAAAAAAACGAACTTTGTCAGAAAAAAACCTATTTCCCCCAATTCAAAGTTTGGGGATGGATCACAGAGGCACAGAGTGAGAATGAGCTGGGAAGAGGTGGGAGGTGGAAGGTGGAGTTTTCCTAGAAGAGCTCAAGGACACTGTGTTTGGGACTTGTCCCTCACCCCACCCTGACTCTGCTGCTCTGGCCACGTGGCCCAGTGCTTCATATCTATGCAAAGTGTTTAATCCCAGAGCTATAAATCCTCCTGCCTCCGTTGGACCCTTTGGAAGTGATCCATGCCCGAGGCTTTGCCTGGTGCAGAACAAAAGGAAGTGTTTTTTTCGCTTGCCTTTTCTCCCCTCTCTCTCTCTTTTGGGAGCTCAGCACTGCTGCAGGAGAACCAGCGGTCTCTCCCGGGAGTCTGCTCCTGCTCCCTGCAGCATCCCTGATGTCCCCGTGGGCTTTCCAGGAGCGACGTGGTCCCTCCAAGGCCAAACCCCACCAAGCAAGGAGCCGTACAAACCCTGACTGAACCTGATCCATCCATGTCTCCTCACCCAATTTCTTCCTCCCTCCTCTGTTTTATTTCCAGACTGACACAGATGAACAAAGAGGGATCTTTGGGCCACGCTCGTTTCACAAACTCCCCTCGGTGGAAGGCTGCCCATGTCTTTTTGTGCGGATCCTTCCCGCTTAGATGGCATTTGATGTCTTCAAACGGGCTCTTCTTATGTTGGGAAAAGAGGGCAAGAACAGGTTGCATGAAACTCGGCACTCAAAGCTATTTTTTCACTTAGAAAAGTGCCAGTTTGGGATTAAAATATATATATATATATATATATATATATATATATTCTGTTTTTCATAGACGCCTAAAGGGGCTTCAGGAGAGCTGGAGAGGGACTTGGGACAAGGGATGGAGGGACAGGAAACGGCTGTTCCATCCCTGGAAGTGTTCAAGGTAAAGCTGGACATGGCTTGGAGTAACCTGGTCTAGTGGAAGGTGTCCCAAGGGTGATGCTCTGGGATGCAGAGCCAGCCCCGCTCCACCATCCCGGCCACAGGTCCAAGGGGTCAGCTGGGATGGCTGGCTAGAGAGGTTCTCACCTGGCTTTTCATGGCAAGGGAGAGGGGAACGCTGTCCCTCCCCAAAAGAGGGTGGTGGCAGGAAGCAGAGCCTCTGTGATTCCAGGAAACGGCGCCTGGGGCCCCTCTTCCAAGAAGGTCGTGCTCCTGCCACCAGGACTCGGTTCTGCAGAAGTGGGTGCAGCAGAGACTCCCCAGTGGGAGTTCCAGAGGGGACTAAAAGCAAGCTGACTCATCCAGGAAATCCCAGACCTCCAACAGGGCTGGGTTAAGAACCGGGTTTAAGGCTCAGCACAGCCTAAGAGCCAGGCTGGTGCTTGACCTTGTCCTGTTTGTCCTCGAGTGAAGATTTTTGGGGGGCAAAGCCAATGGGATCTTTGCTGGGACCATCAGATCTCACAGTTGGGGAAAACCAGCTTTTCCATCTCACAGAAATTCCCAAATTTTTCATTCACTAATAGATTTTTTTTTAAAGCAGTCTTCCTGTAAAAAAATTAAATTATAGGAGAAAAAAAAAATCCAGGTGGGTTGAAATACTTTTCATTCCAATTTCACCTTTTAAAACTATTTTATCTGTCCATAAAATGGAAATTTCAAAAGAGTTACTTTTGAAATAAAAACAGGAGAACACAGAGTGGCCACACTTTGGTGCCATTGAAATGTAATTTGCTTTGGAAAACTTCATTCCACTCCTTCCATGTGGGAGGGGGACCATCTGTCCCCAGCCCACACAGGTGCCTGTGGCAGGTGGGAATTCGGCTCCCAGATTCCACAGTGGCGAGGCCGGAGAACTGACCCCTCCTTGGCACTGGCTGTGCCACCCTGACCCAGAGGTGGCCCCAGCACTGGACAAGGGTTTGGGACCAGCATCTGGGTGCTGGTTTGGGTCCAGCACCCTGCGACCCTGGGGACCCTGTCCCTGCTGTGGGTTGGGATGGTGGGGTGTCACAGAGCCGGGCTGGGGCTCTTGGTGTCCCCAGCTCCTCGCCTTGCTGTTCCCATCTGTAAAATGGGACTGGTGACTCTGTCCTGGCTCTGCCCCGTGTGTTGGAATCGATGGTCTCTGGGGTGTTTGCCCACCTAAAGCAGTCTGTGATTCCGGGTTTTGGGTGGAGGTGTGTCTCCCCTGCCCCAGCAGCCCCAAAATCCCCAGCATTCCCATCACCCCCAGCATCCCCAAAATCCCCAGCATT
>JAWWEE010000069.1:3851565-3866082 GCA_035221455.1 Xenops minutus | reverse complement strand
CACCCCAGCGAGCGGGGGGTGCTCTCCCCTGTGCCGGGGAGGGGAGCGGAGGGGAGGGGACGGGGGGGAGGGGAGGGGAGAAGGAGGGGCGGGGAGGAGGAGGCTGGTGCCGGGCGGGGAAAGCGGGTGCACCTGCTTTAGAGGAACTATGGTAGGGCGGCCGGCGCCCGCCCCGCGCCGCGCCCGCGCCGAGCCGAGCCGGACCTGAGCGCGGCCCCGAGCGCGGCCCGGGAGCGCGCACACACCGACACACACAGGGCGATATACACACACACACACACACACAGCGCGATACACACACACACACACCCCGATATACACACACACAGCCCGCCATGCCGCGCCGCTCCTGAGCGCCGGCCCCGCCGCGCCCGCCCCGTCGAAGTTTGGGGAAGGTGCCGGCGCGGGGGGAAGGAGGAGGAAGAGGAGGAGGAAGAGGAGGAGGAGGAGGAGAAGCGCGGCTCATGCCCGCCCCGGAGCGCGGCGCTCGGCGCGACCAGGTGGGTGCGGGCGGTGCGGGAGGGTCCGCGGGGCGCCCCGCGTGTGCCCGCGGTGCGGGGCGGTGTGTCCGTCCGTCTGTCCGTCTGTCTGTGTGTGTGTCTGTGTGTCCGTGTGTGTGTGTGCCCGTGTGTGCCCCCAGCCCACCCTCCTCGCCTTCCCCCAGCCCGGCAGGTGCGGGGCGCTCCCCGCGCTCCCGACAAGTTTTAGCGGCGGTGCCCGGACAAAGGAGCGGGGCCGGCCCGGGGGAGCGGGCTCGGAGGGGCCGGGGGGGTCCCCAGGGGTACCCCGAGGGGGTCCCCGGGGGTCCCTGTCCCCGCCGCCCCCCGGCTCGGGGCACACCCGGGGGGCGCCGCCGCCCCCGAGGCGCTCCGGGCACGGGCAGGGGGTGCGGGGTGGTCGCAGCCCCCTCCGAAAAGGGGGGCTGGGGGCACTCTCCGTGCCGGGTCCGGACCCGCCCCCGCCCCGGCGCTTTGGGGGTCCCGCAGCCCCTCGAGGGGGGGTCCGGCCGGCCCTGCCCTGCGGCGCTCCCTTTGTTGGTGCTTCCCATTCCCCCCGTCCTCCCTTTCTCTCCCTTTCTGGGTTTTGGGTTAATTCCGGCTGCCGGAGGGCACGGGGCGGGGGGGGGGTTTGTTCCCCACTTTTTCACCGCCCCATCGCGTTTTGGCTCAGCCGCTCCGTGCGCCCCGGGGTGCGATTCCCTCCTCGGGCAGAAATCCCCGACTCTGCCCCAAGTTTTGCCGTCCCTGGGAGAAGGAGCCGCCGCCGCCCCCGACAGCCTGCAAGCCATCCCGGCGGAGCGCTGGGAAACCCCCCCGGCGTGTCCCAAAGCCTAGCCCACCCTGCCAGGTGAGGGAGAGGATGGAGCTGGGCGGTATTCCCGAGAAATCCCCGCATTTTCGGGTTCCGGAGGGCCCCGACGGCAGCCGGCTGCCCCGCCGTCCGCCCCCGCCTGCCTTTCCCCGGCTTGTAAAGTTTGCGAGGGGTCGGTGTGCCTTTGTCTGGACGGGGAGGGAGGTTTTGGGGGGTTTCCCAAGGATTTGGGGGGTCTCTCCAACAGGACACGATGCTCTGGGCGGGCTGGCTGGGACGCTGCCGGCAGCGCTGCTAATGGAATCGGCGACAATAATGGGCTTGGAAAGGAGTTTTTATTGCGGAGCGTCGTCTTCTGGGAGTTCAGAAATTCCCGGGCAAGTAGCGTATGGCAGAGCTGGCGGTGGGTCACCTGGAGCCCCAGGTCAGCCCCTTCCATCCCCTTCCCACCCCGGTGTCCGCCGTCCTTGGGAGATGCTCTCCCGGCGCTGGCAAAGTTCAGATATTTCTATTCTTCCCGGCTCCCTCTCGCTGGTCCGTGGGATAAACAAACGCGCCTCTGTCTCCTCTCCCCTCTCCCCCTCTCCGGGAGAAAAGGCACTTGGGGAAGTGCCGTGTTCACAGCGGATGACTCGGGATATTTCTTTTGGTGTAGGAAATCTGGTTTGAGTTGGCAGGCGCGTTCGGAGGTGTGGATGGGAGAGAACAAGTGGAGCGTAATTGGGTTTTCTTTTTCCATTTGGGAGCGATTCTGGTTTTTTCTTTCCCCTTTTAAAACAGAAACAAGCCAAGGGCCGAGTCTCTCCCTCTCTCCCTCCTGTGCAGTTTTTAATACAAATGAAAAATGTGCGGAGGAGAAGGCAGGAATAATTCACAGGCATCTGCAAACCCCACTTTGCTGGGAGTCGTGCTCGGGAAGTGCCCACTCGGAAAACTTGTGCTGGGATTATTTTTTTTTTTTCTGCTGCTCTTAATATAGTCCTGGAGGAATTTGTGTCCGAATTCCTGCCCGGGATCGCTGCTTGGCTTCAGGCAGCTCTTCCCTCCCCATCGGTTGATACCCCAGGACTTGCCTTTCCCCACCCTCCAAACCAACTTCCATCGGATTGAGACCTCACTTTTCCGCGAGCATTGTAAAGCTGTGGGGCAGACAATAAAATTGTTATTAGTTTCTGTATTTAAAGGTTGGGTTGTTTTTAACCCAAACCAGAAGGAGGATTTACTTTTACAAATTTCTTCTGGTGTGTTAAAAATTTACACGAGAAATGCGTTCTGTGGAGAGCAGGGATTTGATGTTAAATCAACCCAACATGTGTCTGGCGCGGGCGGTGTGACCCGGTCCCGGGTGTCGGCAGGGACGTGTTCCCTTTCATGCCTCCCTGTATCCTCAATTAAACATGGCAAAGTCTCAGGGTCTTGTGAATTTAAATTAAGTGGTTTTAATATTTTTTTTTTTTTTTAAATTTCCACCCCACCTTAAAGTCTGTTTTTTTAAAAAAAAAAATAAAAATTTCTAACAAACTCCAGGGGTGGGTGGATGGAGAAAATAATCAGATTTGGAAAAATTACCTCATTCTCCCCCTTTTTCATTTATTTTTTTTTTTCCTTTCAGGTTACTTAAATTGAACTCTGAAGGGGGAAGATGTGGGGGAGAAGGGGCAGAATTCTGCGTGCCGAGCCCTGGAGCTTTGTCAGGGCTGTGGAGCTCTGGAAGGCTCTGGCTCCTGCCTTTCTCTGCCCTTTGTGGAGCAGGGCTGGGGGCTCTGGGGAAGAGCCTGGACCTTCCCGCTGCCTCAGCTCCAAAATAACGCTCGGGAGCGTTTGATATGCTCCCTGTTCATTTTCATTTGTAATTTTAATTTATTAGTTGTTGGTGGGTTTTTTTTGTTGTGTGTCCCCCCCATCCCAAGGCCCTTTTCCTGGGGTGTTTGGTGGGGGGACAGGGGTGGCTCCGCTCCCAGCCGGGTCGAGCATCGCTCCGCTGATAAAAGCCAAGGCGGCCCCGTCTCACAGCACGAAGTTGGATTTGGTGGGGGGGAAAAGTACAGGGGAAGGGGATCGGTGTGGAAAATCCCCCCTTCAACCCAGGGATGTGTCGCCCAGCAGGGTCAGGGAAGGCGAGGGGAGGGCTGGGGTCTGCGGGCGGGGGGGACGGCTGAGCAAACAGAGCAAAATGAAGTAGAACGGATTAAAGTGGGGAGGGGGCTGCGCTCAGCCCTGGAAAAAGATCATATTGGAAATATCCGTAAATGCCGTGTCCAGCCCCGCTCTCCTCCCTGCAAGCCGGGCGGCCGCAGGTTTTACATCCCCTTTGGACGGGGAAGAGCAGGGAGCGTTTGAGGGGGGAAAAAAAAATAAATCTGTGCAATGTATAAAATCAAGTGACACTAAAATATCTCCTCGGGCCCTCGGCCTTTCTCTCCTAATAACCCGGCAGGAATGCGAGTGCACTCAGTTGTGAAGTTGCTGCCCGGAGAGCCCGGGAGCTTTTCTTCTCCGCCGCTGGCGAGGGGGATGCTTTGAGTCTGCTGATGTTTGTGTCTCGCTGTGGGGCTGGGGAGGGGGCCAGGCTCCGGCTTTCAGGGTTTTCTCTCCTTTTATTTTATTTTTTTCTGCCCCCTTTTCTCTTTTCTTGTCGGTGCCGGAGGAGGAGAGATGCGGTGCTGGGCTTGCCTTTGTGGCAGCAAGGTGGGGGGCAAGCAGTGGCCCTGGTGGGAATGGGCTCATTCTTCCCACTGGAGAAAGGCGGGAGAGCCCGGAGGTCCCCGGGTTTGGAGCTAACACACATTTGTGGCTCTTTGCGCCGCGTCTCCCGCTCCACAGGGCGGGTTTGGGAGCCTGGAGGGTTTGGGGGAAATTCTCTCATTTCTCCAAGGCAGAGCCGGGGTGGTTTTGCGTCTTCGCCGCTGTTCCCCACGGTGGGTTTGAAGCCTGGGAGAGCCCTGGGTTGGGGCTGGCAGGCGGTTTGTGGGGGTCTCGAGGAGATGCTCCTCGCTCCCGCAACCTCAGCATCTCCCTGGATACAGGAGAGTCTCCCATCCCCTCCCCGGGGGCCACTCCTGGGTTTATTCTCCACTCCTGAAATGACCCTGTGGCCACCTCGGTGTCACCTGCCACTTCTGGAGGTGGAAACTTGAAATTTCCTGTCCCGTCCTCTTTGATTTCCACCTCCTCCAGCGTGGAGTCAGGGATTCCCTGGGCATCTTCCCCACGGAAGGATGAGGGAAAGGAAAAGGGAGAGAATAAAACCGTGAGCGCACTCAGAGCTTGGAGTTCTCTGTGTTTGCCTCGGAAGGTGCAAGAATCCTCCCTGAGCCACTTCTGGAGCCCCCAGTGCACCTGATTGAAACTTGTGGGGTGGCTGCTGGCTCAAAAACAACCCCAGGGGCTGGGCCATCACCCTGCACACCCCGCTGGTGACCCTTGGGGTGGCCCCCTGGCCCCTCGAGCCACCGTGGGGCTGTGGCCAGTGCTGGCTTCTGGACTTGCACCCATTTTATTGCCTTGCAAAACCTCCCCCTGCTCGCTGTGCTGCACCTTTTAAAGTCAAATAGAACTTGTATATCAAGATGGGGCTGGGCACAGCTGGAAAAACTTCCTAATTTTTTTCTCCCCTCCCCCCCCCCCCGCAAGTGTTTGTTGTATAAAATCCATTCAAGACGCTGCTTGAGGGGTTTTTTTAAACTTTTCCTAATTTAAACTGCTTTTGGCATCGCGCAGACGAGTCTCCACGATAAAACACGTTGCTGGTGATCTGGCTGCCCGTGACAAAAATGTGTTTGCAAGTGGAATGGCATCGGGGAGAGGGGAGAATGCAGAGGCAGGAGCAGCAGGGGAGGAGAGCTGCTCCCTTCGGAGGTCGGCGAGGAAGAGGCAAGGAGAGGGAGACATCCATCCCTCCATCCCACGATTTATTTGGTAGAGATCCTGCTGGAGCAAAGATTAGATCTGGGATGGAGCTGGAGGGAAGAGGAGGGAAGTCATTAAGGGATTACAGTGCTGTGGGCACAGGGCTGCCTGTAGCGGTACCGGGGTGCCCAGGGAAAGGAGCTGGGATCCTTTCTCCTATTATTTTTCTTTTTTAAGGAGAAATCAGTGGTGTGTTTGCAGTGTGTTCTGCTGAGCCTTCCCTGGGGTGGAGCAGTACCCGGGTGCCCAGGGGAAGGAGCCTGGTGCAGGCAGAGCACTTGGCCCAGGGAACTGGGATCCTTTTTTCTATTCTTTTTCTTTTCTAAGGAGAAGTCAATGGTGTGTTTGCAGCGTGTTCTGCTGAGCCTTCCCTGGGGTGGAGCGAGCGGGTGCCGGCGTTCCCCGGCTCTGGTGACACTTCCCTCTGGCTCTGGTGCCCTGGCAAGTTGGCAGCAGCCTTTGGCAGCGTGTTCCGGCGGAAGCCGTCCCTCCTCCCAGGCTGTGCAGCAAAAACATGGGGTTTTTTTTCAGTAAAACAGGCTGTGGAGGAAATTTCACCCGGCCCTGGCTCTGCTGGAGGCTCCCTGTATGTTTGTCAGAGGCAGGAGTTAGGGTGTTAAAATTGGTCGGTGGAAGGTTACTTGCAAAACCATGGAAAGCTAAAAAAAATATAAAATTATAAGGTGGTAGAAGAGATAAAAAATCCTGGGGGGGGACACACCCGATTTGGAGGTGATTTGGAAGGTGTTTATTCTGCCTCGCTGGCAAAGCTCCATGTGACTGGCTTTGGGACAGGGCTGGGAAGGACTGGGATGGTCCTGGTGGGAGCAGGGGAGCTGCACCCCCAGGAGGAGGAGGAGGAGGAGGAGGAGGAAGGCCCTTTGTGGTGGGTATGTGCTCTGGGTGCCGTGCAGGGTGTTGGGCAGCTCCGAGGCTCGGGGAGATGCTGCTCCCATTTAAACAAACATGGATCAGTGGCTGGGATCGGCCGGGATGAGCCGCTCCCCCGGAGCAGGTGGTGATGAAACTACTTATTTCAACACACCTTTGCCAGGTTGCTGCAGAGCTGGGTTTATCCAGCGGGACTTAACTGCTCCAGGGCTGATAAAGGCATAAACCAGCACTGGTGCCATCTGGGGCAGCAGGCAGTTCCCTGGGCAGGACTGGCTGAGCATCCCATTTCCAGCTTCCCTTGGGATCTGTCAGCTCTGATCCCGAACCCTTCACTTGCTTTCTTGAAGTCTGGGTTTATTCCACAAACTGCAGATTTTAGGTGAGTGATTTTCATTTTACTGCTTATTGTGAGTCTGTGAGCAGCTGGAGAATGGCCCTTATTTGTTTGCCCGTAGCAAGATGTGGATGGGACCACCTGGGAGAAGCTGTCCTGGATTGGGAAAAGGTGCCTTCATCCTTGGAAAAGAGGGACAGTGGAGGAGTGCTCGAGGTTGGTGGCTTAATGCAGAATACAAGGCCAGAACTTGTGAGCAAAACTGTGCTGAGATTCCGTGTTTCCAGGAGCATCTCCGTGGTCTGGTGGCCCTTGGAGTTGGATTGCTGCCTCTCAGCAGTCTGCTGTGCCCATTGGTGGGGATGTGTTTGCCCAGTGGCCTTCTGCTGGTGCCCCCTGACCCAGGGACAGCTCACTCGTGTCCTGGAGCTGGCTCTGGGTTCATGGCTCAGTTGGTGCTGCCATCCCATGCTGGGGTCGTGGTTCATCCATTGGTTTGCTCACTGTGGGGTGGGGGTTCTGGCATGAGGGATCCTGCTTTGTCCATGCAGCCCTGGCTCTGCTGGGAGGATGCTCCTGGTGCAGGGATCTGAGGCTCTGGGGGTACCTCAGCTCCTGCGTGGCTTCCCCTCAAGCTCCTGGGGAAGGAAAGGCCTGGCTGGGATGGCAGAGAATGGCAGGGGATGTCCCACCATCTCTTGGGGTGCTATGAGTGTGTTGGAGGAGCCACCTGGGGTGAGGGCACAACTTGTGGCAGGAAACACCTGGCAGAGGTGAAGTGTCCTGCTGAGCATTGGGAGTTTTTGGCTGGAGTGGACCAGGGTCAGGGCAGGAATATTGGGCAGAGCTTTTGTGCTGGAGAGGGAGAAGTGCTGTGACCTGGGGTGCTGTGTCCCCTCGGGGTGCCACTGGTCAGGCTGTGTCCCCTCAGCCACCGTGTCCCAGCTGGGAGAGAGGCAGGACAAGGTGTTCTGTGCCACCAAGAGGGTTTCCCAGTGGGTGGCCATCACCCAATGGGTTGGTCCTTCCTCCAGAGTCCAGGGTGCCCCAGCTGATCCCTCTGGGGTGCTGCCAGACCTGACAGCAGGAGGAAAATTCCTTGGAGCATGGGGTAGCTCATGTCTGGAATAGAAATACAGGCCTATTATGAAATGGAAGAAGAAGAGAAAATAAAGGCATGGTGAGAAGTGTCCCATAACTTTTGTGGCAGGAAATATGGATTTGGGAAATGTGCTGTGCCAGGTGGAGCTGTGAAAACCCTTATTTGTGGTGGTGGATTCAGGTTGGGGCGAAGCCGAGGGTTTATAAAGCACTGTTTCCAGCTTTGCCTTTCTCTGGGATTGTTTCCCCAGAATTTACACTTTCTCCTTTACACCCCAACCTGCTTTCCCTGCAGTGAAGTCGCCTTTGTCACCTGCTGAGTGGGTAAATCTGGGCCTGGGGAAGGAGGAGGAGGAGGAGGAGGATGCTGCTGCACATCCCATTGCTCCCAATCTGTTTCAGCCTCTCAGCACCTGCAGTCTGGGGCACTCATCCTTCCTCCTGCCCCTCCAGCCTGTCCCATTCCCATCTCCCTGCACCCCATCCCCAGCATTAGGGGTGCTGTGTTTGTGGGGTGCTGCTTGCACCCCATGCAGAGCTGGGGGAAAGGAACAGGCAGGCTTTGCATGGCACCTGATCCTGACTGGGTCAGAGCTGTCCTGGTTTCCACAGGAGACCCTCATGGGTGGGGATAAAGCCTATGGAGGGATCTGTGCAGTCTTGGTGAAGCTCTCCCCAGTTTTGGCTTTGCTGTGCGTGTCGGGGAGGGGAGATGCCAGTCAATGCACTCCCAAGAGAAACAGGTTAAGGAAAATGTCCTAAAATCCATCCTGTGAGGGGTGGGGGTGTGAGAATGCCGGAGAAACCCTGGGAAGGGATTCCTGGCCAAGCTCTGCTCCGTGGTGTGACACGGTGTTTCGTCCCTCTTTTGCTGTAGTGACAGGTGGGAGATTTTTGCTGAAATTTGGGTCTGAGTTTCCCGACTCCTCTGCTCAGTGGCTGCAGCTCTGGGACTGCAGGGTCCCCCTCATCTCCTTTGCATGGGATGGATCCTGGGGCTGGACTCTGCCTGTCCTGAAGGATGCTCAGGACCCTCTGGATGCAGTGCCAGGTCAGGGTCAGCACGGCTCTGTTCGGGTTATTCACACTTCTCCTTTTAACCCAGGTTTTTATTTATACCCAGCGTGGCAGGGCCTGTTCCAAAACCCCTTGAAGTCTTCCCCTTGATGCTGGTGGGCTCAAGCCCTGAACAAATGTCTTTTTCTCTGGAAGTGAAGAAGCCAGGGCTCTGAATCTGGGTCAGACTTCGGAGCTGTCGGAGCAGCCCCGTGCCCGGATCAAACAGCACCTCGTTCCTGCTCCACGCGGGTGTCACAGGCTGTGGAGCTGCTGCGCTGGAAACACCCCCTGACCAAGGGTCTGCTCCATTTAGGAATGCCCTGGGATGGAGTTCAACAGGGCAGGGGGTCGTTTGGGGGTCCTTGCTGGCTTTGGGGAAGGTCGGTGCCATCTGGTCCCTGTGTCCCAGCTGATGCTGCAGTGGGAGCGTCGGTGCTGCTGGATCTCCAGCTGTGGATTTGGGATGCTGCAGGAGGACACAGGGGCTGTGCCCCTTCTTCTGGGAGAGAGGGACAGGAGGACAGACCCTGCCCTCAGAGGGGACGTGCATTTTGTATTGCAGAGTCGGTCCTTTATGAGATCTCTGCCAGTCCTCCCTGTTGGGGATACAAATGCTCTGGGAGTCACTCTGGGAATGAGCACATTGGTTTTAGACCGTGGTTTTAAATAATAGTTGGTGGCTGAAAGCTGCTGGCAGTGGGCAGGGAGGTGGGTTGTGTCCCTGGGGGACCTGGTGATCCAAACTCTGGCCTCTTCATGTCTTGCCTGATGCTGTATTGTGGCGTTGCTGCCTTCCCTCACCACAGCGTGATGATTTTTGGTCTCGGGAAGGTGAGGGATGATGTCCCCTGGGTTTGTGCCCTGCCTGGGGTGGCTGGTGACAGCCCCTGTGGCACCGTGTCCTGCAGCAGGTGACCCCAGCACTCGCTGCCCACCCAGGGCCACGTGCTCTGGGGACAGGGGACAGGGCTGTGTGTCACCCTGTCTCAGTGGGAGATGCAGGAAGATGATGTGACCTGATTGTGGGGGAGCAGTGCCATGGGGAGCCGGGGGCTGTGGGGCAAAGCTTCCCGTGGTCACACACTCCTGTGACCCTGTGTGAGAGCCCTGGGCTGGGGGTTTCTGGGTTCCCCCCTAAAAGCAGCTTGTCCCTTGCTCTGCTTCCCTTGGGCTGGGAGTGAGTCCTGCCCAGCCCAGGGGACACTTTGGGAGCCAGGTGGGCACTGGGTATCTCAAACCCTTTTCTGCCCCAGCATCTGAAGGTGCTCACAGGGCCCCAGGACTGGGCAGGCAAGAGCTGTGGGCTGGGGTGAGGTGTGGGGTGTTACAGCAGTTGGTGAATCATTAACTAACATTTTCAACGCTGAGGATTATTTTTAGGAGGGGTGGAGGGAGCACAATTCATAGTAGCAACCCCTGGATTTTGCACAGTGCTGTCTTGTCCCATGGCTTCCCTGGCTCCTGAGCCTGGAGCATCAGCAGCCACCTGGGTGCTGCTCCTGGGGCTCCTGCTGGTTCCTGAAGCTGGGCTTGTTTGGCTTCTCACCCTTCTTGGGAGGAAGTGTCCCCTGCTGCCTGGGATGAGCAGGGGTTCAGGAGGTGCACAGCACCACAGTTCGTTTCATCCACAGCTCTGCCCCAGTCCACAGAGCAGGAATCTGCTGCCTGGATTTGGGAAGGTGCCTTGTCTCGATGTGCTGTGTGGTATGAGCTGAGCTGAGGGGATGCACAGAGCTCAGGAGTCTGGATGGACTGGCATGACCTGGCAGTGCTGAGGGTGACACCAGAGTGATGCCAGGGGGCCAGATCTCCTTACCCTGCTCCAGAGGGATGCTGAGCCCATGGAAGTGTTCTGCCATCCCTCCAGGATGGATCCACACCCCTGGGCATGCTGGGCAAAGTGTCACCTCCGGACTGCCCAGCAAACGGTCACGGAGGGGATTATTCTCCCTGGGAAGAGGACATTGTGGCTGAACGTGGCTCATCCAGGTGACACAGAGAAGGACCTTTTGACCCTTTGGCTTCAGCACAGGGTCTGTGTGGGGGGACACTTCCCACAGCCGGAGGGATGCTCCGAGCCTCGCTCTCTTCCCGAGCACCCCAAATGTTAAATGCACCTTCTGTGGGCAGTGTGGACCCCAACACAGCCTCTGCTGAGCGTGCTGCTTCCCAGCTTTTTAAGGAAGGGCTGGAGAAACCTCTGGTGTTATTCCCGTGGCAGCTCCGAGCTGAGCTGTCGGGAGCCGTGTTTGTCTGCAGGGCTGGCTTTGCTCTACGAGGGTGCCCAAAGAGACCAGGAGGAGCTGAGCCTGTGCACGGAGGAGCTGAGCTGTGCACAAACAAAACCAGGAGAGTTTGGAAGAGCAGAGCTGGGCTCTGGCAGGGCTGCGAGACAGAGCCAGCCTCGGGTCACGCTGCCGCCGGCTGGGATGCAAAACAAAAAATGGACTTCAGACCAGGAGTTTGAAAATGCCCAAGGATAGTTCTCCCCCCCACCGCCTTTTTTCTTCTCCCTCCTCATGAGCAGCATAATTTCTGGATGGAAACCAGGCCTCTTCCTGCATAGAAACAGGATTTGCAGTGGAAAGCATCGGCGTGCAGCGGGGAGCGCGTTAACCAGAGCCTGTTCTGGATGAATTTCTGCACAAGCATGATGGAGTCTGGGAAAACTTGTGGCATCTGAGTTCCTCCCTCCTGCTCAAAAGGCACCGTGGCTGTTTTGTCCTCCCCTCTGGATTATTTAAAGGCCAGAAGAGACTTCTAGCAACCTCCAGCCTGACTTCACACAACTCTGCTGGCGAGTTTCGCTGGGGTGTGACACGGGAACTCAAGTCCCAGCGCTGGGTTGCTCATGGGGATGGCCCTGCCATCGCTCCTTGTCCTGCTCCGGTGTGTCCCTCACCTGCTCCAGGTCATTTTCTTCCTCCCTGCCTCTGCCCTTGCCCTTTGCAGCCTCTCCCAAGGGGTTGGGACTGGGACAGCTCCTGCAGCTTGGAGTTTATTTTGATTTAAGAGCTTCCCCCATCACTCCCCCTTGCTGGGAGCCTTTCTCCCAGGGAAATTGGGATGCTTTCTCATGGCCCTCCTCTTTCTCAGCTCGCATGGGTCGGTGTCCTTCGTGCCTCTATCCAAGGGGAAGATCCCTGCTCTCCCTCGGGTTCCCCTGGCTCTGGTATGTGGGTGCCTCTATAGGGATTCCCATGGGAGTGGGACCATCCAGGCTGGCTGCTCACAGGAGTCACGAAGGTGATTTTGGGGGGCTGTGGATGTTCCGTGGGCTGAGGGCTCTGGTACCAGTGGGATGCTGCAGCAGGAATGCCAGTGGGATGAGCTCCAGGGTGTGTGTCCCCTCTGTGTGTGTGGCTAGTGGGGTAAAGAACAGTGTGAGCCGGGCGTGTGGCAAGAGACTTGAAAAGAGTCGGGACTTACGGGGAGATGCCAGAGAAACCATGGGAAAATGCATTTGGGATGATGGTCACAGTGTTTGCCGCTGCATCCCATCCCACACCAGCGATGGGAGCTGCTGGTAATTATTGTAATGGGATTTGGGGGGGGGATTGTGCTGAAAACCTTGTCCTGTGTCCTAAACCCTTGTCCCGTGTGGAAGTGCAGAATGGCTCTTGACTGAGCTGTGCGTGGTGGGAATCACACCTTCTTCACCCCGTGGGGTTTTTTTCCCTGGGAGTTTGGAGGGCTTTTTTTTATTCCCTATGATTTTTTTTTTTTCTCCCCACCCTCTTCATTATCATTTTTGTTAATTAGATTGTGCTGGGGAATGGTCTCTATTCAAAAGAAAAACCTCTGAGATGGGTTTTTACAAGTGCGTCTGCGTTTCGGGGTGGGAGAGGGGGAGAGCGAAGATGCTTGAAAGAAATAATTTTTAAAATAATTTCTTCATAAAGCTCTTTAAAAAGCAAACCCCAGGCCCCCTTCCCCCACCACGGCCACCTCCCCTCACCCCCCCCTAATTAAACGATTTGAATTTTCACGTTAACCGCTTGGTGCTTCCTCGGCGCCTCAGATGATTAGAAAGGGATATTCATTTATGCCTTTTAAACGCCGCCCCGATTAAAATCAGAGAGATTTTTTCCTTCATCAAAATCTAACATCCTTGAAAAATTAATTTGATGCCTCTTGTTATCAATTAATTGAATCTCGTTGGGAGAGAGGCTCGTGCGGCGGGTGGTTGGAGCTGGCCCTTCTGTTCTTAGTTGCTTTCCCCCCTCTCTGCTCCCTCTGCTGCTTCCAAACACTGTGACATTATAAAACTCTGCCTTTTTTTTTTTAAATATATTATTTTTACTCATCTCATAAAATAAATGAATAAAACTTGGTCTCTCTCCCCACCCTCCTCCCCCCTTCCCTTGAGTTCCTCTCGTATGAAAGACCCTTTTTTTCCTTCTTTTCTCTCATCCCTCTTTCCTATAACTTCCGAGGAAGGGGGAGAGAAAGAAAAGTTGGGGCTTTAGCAATTTCTCAGCGTAGCAAAGCGGCCAGGGTCCGTCTTTCTTCCTTTCTTTAACGGGGGATATTGGATATTTCATTTGAATCTCCTTTTTTTCAATTAAAAGTGCCCAGCTCCTTCTCTTGCAGCCGCTCTATTCTCCTCCTCTGGCTCGGCAGCCGGAGAAGCGATTTTCCTTTCTTTAATATTTCAGCTCTTCCCCCGAGACGAGCTGCCTGCCTTATTTTTTTTTTAATAGACTTTTTCTCCCTCTATTAAACTTTTCCAATCTTCATCCCTTTTTTTTTTTTTCCCTTCCCACCTCTTTAAACAAAAAAAAAAAAAAAAAAAAAAAAAAAAAAAGAAAAAGAGGAAAAGTTATAACGTGAAGAACTGGGTCATTCAGGAAGTTATTGAAGTAACTTAAAAATTAGGCGTTTGTTTCATTTTCACTCTCCTTGGAGTGATTGTCCGTGGTTACCTTTGGATTCAGACTCTTCCCTGGTAGCTCTGTTGTTTATGTCCCGTTGGAAATTTGGGGTTGAAGGTTTTGGGGGATTTTGGGGATAACTTGAGTGAGAGCCAAGAGATGGTTTGGTTTTCTCCGAAGGGCGGATCTGTGCCAGACACTGGTTGATTCCTGCAGGGATGGGGGATGTAGGTGGGGGTGTCCCATCCATGGACTCCTCGTGGCTGGCACGGGGACGTGTCCCCCCAGACCAGTGGCCTGGGCAAGGGGTGATTTGGTGTCAGGACCCCCAGTGTGGGCATTCCCCTGTGCTGTGAGGGGTTTTGAGCCGAGCTGCATCTGGGATCCTGCAGGTTAGAGATGCTGTTGCCTCTCTCAGCCCCTTCTGTCCTCACTGAGGTGCCTCTTCTACTTCTTTGAGGGTCGCCGAGGTTTTTGGGGGTTCTCTGTGAGGATTGGGAGGGGTGACGCTGCTTTCTTGGGTGCTGAGGGCAACATCTGCATTTTGGAATGTTTTGCCTTTGAATTCCCATTTGGAACGTGTTGGACAGAAGGAAAGCAAGTTTTTTGGGAGATGAGAAATTGTAGGCTGCTTCAGGCTCCCTCCCTGGTGCCAGGGCTGGACCTGGCACTGTGGTGGCTGGTGGAGCTCCACGGGGGCTTCCCAGAGCTCAGGCTTTGCCCCCAGCTTTGCTCCCAGTGTGCATCCCCTGGGAATGGGTACCAGCCCTTCATCCTGACCCCCTGAGGCATGGAGACCAGCCCTGCATCCTGATCCACTGCAACACGGGGACCAGCCCTGCATCCTGACCCGATGGGACACGGGGACCAGCCCTGCATCCCGACCCAATGGGACACGGGGACCAGCCCTGCATCCCGACCTGATGGGACACGGGGACCAGCCCTGCATCCCGACCTGATGGGACACGGGGACCAGCCCTGCATCCCGACCTGATGGGACACGGGGACCAGCCCTGCATCCCGACCTGATGGGAC
>JAWWEE010000069.1:3799420-3842607 GCA_035221455.1 Xenops minutus | reverse complement strand
GGTGATGGGGGAGTCCCATCCTGGGGTGATGGGGGAGTCCCATCCTGGGGTGATGGGGGCAATGGGGTGATGAGGGCAGTCCTATCCTGGGGTGATGGGGACAGTGGGGTGGTGGAGCAGTCCCATCCTGGGGTGGGAGGAGGATGGGGGATCCTCTGGTTTGGGTGTCGGGAGCAGTGGAGGGACAGGGGAGACCCGTGGGTGGGCTTTGCAGTGTCAGTGGGTGCTGGTCTCCCATGATTTGGGTTTCTCCAGGGTTTCCTTGAGTTCCTGCAGAGAATCCCAGGTTTCTGACTCTCCTACCCTGGAGCTGGAGTTTAAATCCGTGGGGTGCAGAGGGTGTGGGTCTTGAGGGTTGTTGCAAGGCTGAAAAGTGGGAGTTGCTGGAGCAGGGATGTCCCGGGGGAAGCATGGGGAAAATCCCTGAGCCCGGCACCCCACAGCAGCTTCTTCCAACTTCAGTCCATGGAAAAGGAGCCATCTGGAAAATCCAGCTGCTATAGCGTTGTTTGGTGTTATTTTATCATGCAAAAAAGTACATAAAAAATTGCAGTTTATTGCAGGCAGACGTCAAAGAAATGGGGAATAATAAACAAAAATAAGGCTTGCTTTTGAGAAGAAGCAAATGGGACTTTTTTGGGAGTTGAGGAAGGGTGTGGATGGGGGGGAGGCACTTTGCTGCCCTCAGAGAGATACCATTCCATAAAACATGTGATCACATCTCAAATATATTGTGTAATCCGCTATTATTAGGGTATTTAAGATAAAATGAGGCTGGAGCACTTAAGTGAAACTCATCTCTCTATTCGCTTCCCTGATTCATATTTCATATTTTACTGAGGACAAATGCAGGAGCCTTTTTTTCTCTTTTTTTCTCCTTTTTTCCCCCTTTTTTTTTCATGGGATGAGATTGTCAGGAGTGTGTTCCTTGTGTTCTTCATTAGTGGGGATGGGTTTAACCCCTCGCCTGAGAGGACTGAGGAGGCAAGAGCAGAGAAATCAAGTCCAGAAGCATTAGAGCAGGGGAGAACAGCTGGAGCTGGGACACAGACATGGAGCTGGGTGTAAAAACTATTCCTTTTTTTTATTATTTCCTTGTGAAGAATTGTGTCATTTTTGTTAATTTGGATCTCTTGGAGCCATTTGGTTCTGGTTAAGCGAGGCTGGGGCTGGGCTGGTGGAAGTGCTCCTCAATATGGCATCATTTACTGTTAATATCCAGCTAAAAATATCCGTGTGTGTTGTTTTAATGGCTCTAATTCTGGAATGTGACGATGTCATTTTTATGAGGTTAGTGTAAAAAATCTTTCTTTTTCTGCCACTTTTTCATCCCTTCCCAACCTCTTTCCACCCTCCAGCAGGATCAGAGAGAAAAGGGAAGATACAGACTCCCTTACAGCTTCTCTTTCCTTGCTTAATTCTTAGTTTAATATCATTTTCAGGTGTTTATTCACTGATTGGAGGGTGAAATCCCATGTAAAGCTTTGACCCAGGTAGAAAAACCCTCAGCTAATTTTGGGCAGTAGTTCCCGTGGTGGTGACCCCACTCCTGGCTCCAGCATCCTGGCACTGCTGGGTGGAATAAAAAACTCTCTGTCCTTAAAAAGTGAAATAACTGGTAAATAAGGGAATTTAAAATACTCCAGGCAAGATTTTTCATTGTACTGTGATCTTTTGGTGGGGATGTTTTTTTTTGTTTGCTTGTTTTTGGTGTTCTTTTTGGGGAGGTGGAGGCTTGTGCTTTTGGGAAGACCTGTGGATGTCTCCATCCTCTCCACACTTTTTTGAACGTCTTGACCTATTTCTTCTTCCTCGGGGATGGTCCAGGGAGCTGGAGGGATTTGGTGTCTGCAGGGAGAGAGGAGCATCCCCTGGGAGCCCCTTCCATGGCAGAGAAACCCGTGGTGCTGCAGGAGCAGCTTTGAGCAGGTCCTGTGTGCTGGGACAGAGCCTTCACCACACCTGGGGTCAATCCCAGCGTGGTTTATTTATGGACCCCCTCTCCACCCCAGCACACACATTGCAGCATCTCCCTGCAATCCGTGGTGTGCTCCCTGTCCCCAGCCTGGGTCACCTTCCTCTTCCTCAGCCCTGGAATGTGCTGATGCTGCTGCACTCGGGAAGGGCAAAGCCAGACCACGTCAGCTCTGGATGTGCCTGACACATTACAAACTTCTTATGGGATAATTTGCTGATCAAAGTGAGCCAGCCAGGAGTTGACACAACCCATTCGTTCCCAATTATGGGTAACATGCTAATGACTCCTGAATAACACCATGCAGCAGGAGATGGGCTTTCTTTAAAAAAATGGGTTTTTCTCTGGTTTGCAGAGCCAAGAGGTGAAAGCCCACTCCCATGGGGAGTCTCTTCCTCCTGCTTTCCCATCTCAGCCCCAAGGAGAGCCTGTGAGTGACACCTTCCTTGCTCATCCCTACAGACAGGCTTTATCTCCCAGCACCTGGGCTGCTCCTCCTGCCCTGTGAGGGCAACGAGTGCACATAAGGAGGGGCTCTGCATCCTGAAATTCCATCCTTGGTGCTGCACATGCTTTGTGCAGTGGTGCAACAGGTTTTCATCCCTCGTTTGCAGGCTGAGCCCAGCTTAGGCTGGAGTGGGAATCGCTGCTGGGCGGTGGGGAGGGAAGGAGGGGGCAGCTCCGGGGCGCTGGCAGAGGGGCCCCTGTGTGCAATTGTAAGGCCATGTCATTTTTTTTTCCTGTAAATCTTGTAATTTCGTGCTTCAGAGCACAACAAAGTGAGAGAGCCAGCGGGGAGTGAATTAAATTCCCCCCTGAGAGGCGGCGCGGGCACGGGGGGCTCGGTGGCACCAGCCACTGTTTGGGTTTAGAAAGAGAAATTTGGGCAGAAGTCCCGTGTGACACTTTGGGCTGGGATTACGTCCCTTCTGGTTTTCCCCTCTTTGCTGTGTTTTCTCTCCCTGCTGCACTGATCTTTGCTGGGATTGGGCAGGGACCTGCCTTGCTGCGTCAGCTCTGTGAGATGGTCCTTGCAAACACGACAGGAGTTTCACGTGGGGCACGTGGAGAAACCAAATCCACGCACACCTCTGTTAAAGGACACCTGGGAAGGCAGGTAAAGCTCAGGCAGCTGGTGGCTGGACACAGGACACAGCCACAGTCCAGCTCCCATCCTGGTGGGACCTGCCGCGTGCTGTCGCTGAGCAGCCGCCGATTGAATTCCTCCACCCATGGCTTTTAACTGGAATTACTGTTTTCATTTCAGAAAGTAATTAAAATATCAGACCTTGAGCTGTCATAACTGTCACATGGCTTTTGTGTTCGCATTACCGATGCACATCTATTCCTGTTAATAACAGGGAAATAACGTGCCCGTGGAGAAATGTGCCTTGTGCTGGGGCTGTGGTGGCTCCGGGATCCGGACCAGGGGCTGGTTCCACCAGGCATTCCCAGCAGTGAATTGTCGTGTTTGTCCTCGGGGATTTTAGGGTTTGATTGTTTGGGTAAGGTGAGTTTGCAGGTTGGTGGCTGAGTCTCCCCCCAGGGACTCTTGGTGGCCGTGGGGCAGCTCTGGGTGTGCCTGTGCTGAGCAATCCTGGGATGCAGCCCTGGGAATTTGCCGTAGGAATACAAGATTAGGATCCGTCTGCTTTGGGAATTCCTTGGTTTTTTACTTTCTTGGGGCTGTTTGGTTCACACAATGGTGACAAACGCAGCTGGACAGGACAGAGGGTGCCCAGTGCTGCATCTGGGTCACAGCTGTTGGGTTTGGCCCCTTGCAATGAGATTATAATTTTTTAATGATGTAAGTAAGGCTGTGTCTGTTAAACCCCTTGCTCAGCCTCAAGATTCAGCAGCAACTTTAAATTCCCTCTCATTTTGCAAGTGCCTGTCCACCTGCACAGAGCAGGTTGGGGGCATTTATCCACCAAAAAATAGCATGGTACAGCTTGGACACCCTTTGCTTTAGATCTGTTCATGTGCTCTCCCCAAGAAACCCCTAAAATGCAGGGAATGGGACCTAAAATGCAGGAAATGGGACCTAAAATGCAGGGAATCAGTTTTCTTGGGTGCTGCCTTTGAGGACTGGCCCTGTCTCGGGGTGCTGTGGGTGCTCCTGGGTTTAAGCCACAGGGTGAGCTGTGAGCTGAGGTGCATCCATGGATGCCACAGGCAGTGCCACTCCATGTGCCAGTGGATTTAGGAGGGAGGGATGGAGAGGCAGAGCATGGGCTGGGGCCTTGTTCTTTATAGCTGGAAACCAGGGAATTACCAGGCAGCCCTTTCTGGGGGTGCAGGGCTGCTCCTGGAAGCTGGGCAGGGATTTATGGGGGATGACAGGCAGGGACCCGCCGGGCTCTGCCCCCGCACTGGCCCTAATGCAACCCTGTCCTGCAGGCAGGGCTACAATACCCTGCTTGTTCAGAAATGTGCCCCAAAAAAAAAAAAAACCAGAAGGAAGGAAAAGAATTCTTTAAAAGCAGCAATAAGGAGTTAAGGAGGAAGCAGGTCTGGGAGCAGTGGGTTGTTTTCTTTTGAGCTTTATTCGTTCTCCTGGCTCCCAGCTCCTCAGTGAGGCTCCTTCTCGCAGCTCACACTTGCTCCTCTCTCCTCCTTGTCTCTTCACAGGATTTTCCTGCATTTCCCCTGCTTCCTCCAGCTGCCCACAGTGCTGTGCACTGCTTACTTGTGCCTGTGTGTGTTTCACAATTGTAGTTTATTGATTTATGTTTGTTTCTCCCTCTTTTGCCTGTTGTGTGATTCCCATTGAAAAAGCCTCATCCCTGTAAACAGTTTAAGGAAACACATCACTTTTTCTACACAAACACCCCCAGAAATAAGCAAGTTTTGTGTAGGTTGCTTGTGTGAGTTGCTGAACTCCTCCTTCATCACCAACTCTGTGCAGACACGTTCATGGATTGATTCAGGGTGTGATCCTGCACTTGGCCTCACCCGAGCCTGGGTGGTGACTGGAACTTTCTGGTGCTCCAGTGTAACAGTCAGATGTAAAATTAAATGTACACAGTGGCTTTAGACACGGGGGACATCAGTGGCAGCAGAACTGTGGTGGTGGCTCCGTGCAAGGGTGGAATAAACCAGTCAGGAGCTGGAGCTTTGGTCAGGTGCTGGTTGTGCCAGGGCTGGAGTCTGGAAGTGACCCTTGTGACAATCTGCCAGTGGTGTGGGGATCCTGGACCTGGTGACTGCTGGAGATGGGGGGTGGATGTCTGGAAGAGGATGGAATTGCCCCCAGGTTCCCCTGGCCTTCCATGGCTCTTGGGGGTAGGAGTAGTGGTCTGTAATGGGGTGTACTGGTCATACTGGTGTGGCAGGAGGGAGTCAGGGAGCGCTGCCCTCCTCGTTCATCCCTTGCACCCCGTGAACCAAACCCATAGAGAACCAGTCCGGCCCCGCAGGGAGCTGGAGGGGGAGTGTGCCCAGAGGAGGAGGAGGAGGAGGTGGGCAGCCTTCCTCGTGCCCACTGTGCTGTGTCTCTCTTGCAGGCTCTCCAGGTGGCACGCCAGTTCCTGCTGCAGCAAGCCACGGGGCTGAGCTCCCCCAGCAGCACAGAGGGCAAGCAGCCAGCGGTGCAGGTGAGCCCCGAGCACGGGTCCCCCATCACCCCTCTTTTGGGAAGGGCTTGGCTGCACGTGTGGGACAGTCCATGTGTCCCCTCCGTGGCTGGGATGGCTGGAGCGCTCTGGGAGCACACAGATTTAATGGTCTTTAAAGTTTCTGAAATTTCTTGGGGTTTTTTTTAGGGGGTGGTGGTCCCTTTTTGTGCTGGTGTGTTGGGAAAGGGCGATGCCAGGGAAGGGCTGGCTCTGGGATTGGGGAGAGAAGGTCTCCATACCTTGGGGCAGCATTTTGGACAGGAAGGCACAGAGTTTCCCAAGGTTGGGATGCCCCAGGGTCAGTGCTGGGTGCTGTGAGTGTGGCACAGGGGCTGGCTAAGGGGCAATCCTTCGGGCTGGAGCCAGGGCAGGTCCTCCCACGTGGGACAGCTGTGGGATGGGGCAGGGGCCCAGCTGAGGTGGGATTTGTAGCACTGCCAGGAAAGGGGGGCTTTGGGTGGGCGCAGCATCCTGCTCCTGTAGGGATGGGGGACCACCCCTTTGCTCCACTGCTCTGCCAAAGGAAAGGGCCTGAAAATGGGAAGAAAAGGAGAGGAAGAGGGGTGAAATCTGGAGAGAGGGGGAGGCAGGAAGAAGCAAAGCCCAAGCGATGGAAAGTGACAATTTAAATAGCTGTGTGGAGGGGCTCTCCCTTCAGGCTAATTAAATTTATCGAAGAACAGCAGGTTACCTTATTAGAGCCACGTGGGTTTAATTAACAAAGGAAAGTAATTAGCACAAGCGCTCTCGGAGCTGGAGGTCCTGCCTGTGCCAGGCTGAGCTGTGTGGCAGTGGGAGCCGGGCTGGGATGGGCAATCCTGGGCTCCTGCCCTGGTTTGGAGAGCCATGGCATGTGTGAGCCAGGGGGCAGCCAGTCCTGGGGCTCAGGGGGGCCAGGGACCCCCGGCTGCCCCTCCAGGATGGGGAGCAGCAGCCGGGCACGAGCCGTGGGGATTAGTCAGGGCTCCTGCGGCACAACCGGGCGGCTTTTTCCAGTGGTGCTCGCAGGAAGGAAATGCAGTCACTGCATGGAAAATGTCTGCAGAGGACAAAGGCAAGCGAGGGTGAAGTCACATTCCGGTAAGCGGCGCCTCGCTCCCCTCCGTGGGTGTGTGTCCCTGCACTCCTTCTGCCTATCCCTCGGTGCTCTCCACACCGTATTCCAGGCTGGAAACACGTGCTGCCTCCCACTGAACATCCCGTCCTCCCCGTCCCTGCTGCTCTCCGGCCTCCCCTCCCTGCCCATCTGGCCAGCGGCTTTGCCGGAGCAAACTGGATCTCCTTCCTCTCCCCTCCTCCCTTTCTGTGTTGCAAAAGGACTTGTGAAAGTTGTAGACGTGAGTCAGAAATAGCTCATAACTCAGCAGCGACCGGCTCTTCCTCCCCCCGCGGCCCCGCCGGCAGCTGGAGCGGGATCTGACCGAGGGGAGATAGAGGATTAAGCAGACTCCTTTGAAAGGAAGTTTATCTAACAGCAGAGTGGTGTGGATGAGACTGGCCAGGACAGCAGGACGAGGAGGAGGAGGAGGAGGAGGAAGGCCGTGTCCCAGTGCAGCAGCCCTGGCTGGGGAGGGAGCATGGAGCATGGCAGGCTGGGAGGGTCATGGAAGAGTTTGCGAACTGGGGTGGCCTTGGGGTGCCAGCCTGGGGTCCCACGGACTTTGCCTGTGGATGTGCAGCCCACCCGAGGCTGGGGAATGGATTTTCACACCAGTTGGGTGTTCTGGGGAGTGGGGAGAAGTTGAGTCCATGGCCTGCCCTCTGCTCTGTGCCAGCCAAGTCTCAGCCCCTGGTCCCAGTGCTGGCAGAGGGAGCAGGAGCCCCCACAGCCAGGACCACCACAGACCCCCCGTGCTTGCCCACACTGTGCACTCTCCCTGTCACTGCTGGTGGGGACAGGACATTTTCAGGGCACCAAGCCAGCAGGAATATTAATGACATTCCCGACAACATGCACTTAAAAACAACCAGGGAGCTGCTGGGCTCCATAGAATCTTGGGATTTGGGGTTTTTTTGGAGTATGGACCCTCTCTCCCCCCCCAGATGCCTGGAGGTGTGTGTGGAGAGCCTCACACTGACATTCGAGTTACAGCTGCAGCTATAAACAAAAAGCAAAACGCCCCCCACCACCTTTGGGTGTTTTAAAACATTTAAAAATGGTTTTATTTCTCTGCAACTTTAAAACTCTTGGAAACTTGGCAGGTGCTGACAAAGTGTTGCATTTGGGGACTTTTGGTGCTGATGGTCTGCAGGGTGTTCCCACCCTGTGTGGGAGTGGTGGGAGCAGCAGATCCTCCTGGGGTTCCTGCTGGGGTCTGGCAAAGCCCATGGAATGAGGTGCTGGAGCATGTTTGGAAAGGCAGCACCCTCTGATCTCAGTCTGGCTTGGAGACCCCATGGAATCACCGTGGTGCCTTCTTTGGGGTCCCTCCCCAGGTCAGCCCTCGGAGCTGGGGGTCTCTTGCTGAAAGGGGAGAGGGGCTGAAGGGGCACCAGGGGAAGGGAGAGGAGTTTGGAGCAAACTGCGGGAAATTGCTTTTCTTTTGTCTGCTGCGCGGGGAGGGCAGCGGAGCGGAAAAGTGTATTTTGTTGATTTGAAACTTGAGTGAAATGGGTAATGAAGACAGATCAATACCAGCCCTTCTGCGTTCCCTCTCCAGGAACAAACACAGCAGCCCGTCCGGCTCGGCTCGCACAGCGCTAGATTTTTCCATTTGAACTTGCAGCATCACTGTCTGTCCCCGCTCCCACTTTTCCTTCCCAGAGCCTCTGGCTCTGCTAACCCCGAGCCACTGCCACCATCCTGCTCTGGGACTGGCATTTTGGATTACCAGAGGAGCAAAGTCACTTCAGTCCCTATAGATTGGTCAGTGTGATGAGCTGTGCCAGCACCCCATGCCCGTGGAGGTGGTGTGTCCCCCAGGGACCCTGCCTGGGTGTTGCTGGGGTCAGGGACTCACCAAGGAGGGGGCTGTGGGCACTCCAGCACTGTCACCTGTGCTGCCAGTGTCCCCAGCCAGCTCCTTCCAGCTTCCTGGAGCCCAGCCACGTGCCATTAGTGCCTCCCTGGTGGGAACACTGTGCTAAGGAGGATGCACTAATGAGGATGCACGTTGGGCTGAACATGCTAGGGATTGATTCCTCCTTTTCTTTACATGAAGCTCAACATCAGAGCATGGTGCCCTCCACTCTGGCTCCTGCTCGCCCTGTGCCCCCCTTGCCCTCCTCCTGCCAGCCCCACGCAGGGCAATCAATCCTTTGGTGCTGAGGCTGTTCAGAGGGTTCATAAAACAATCCACAGCCTCAAAACCAGATGGTGCTGAGCTTAGTATGTCCTCTGACCCCGGGCAGGTTTTGGTCCATGGTCTCTGTCCCACCTGGTGAGGTTCAGACACAGTGTGGTGTGAGTGGAGGGATGGCAGAGCAGTGTTTTTGGGTGGCCCTGTGCCACCCTCAGGGTTTATAAACCATGGCTGGAGTCACATCAGTGTCAGTGGCATCAGTGCCTGGCCCCGGGCGCTCGGAGCTCTCACAGACGGTCTGAGCCAGCTGGATGTTGGAGCTCACCCAGGGATGCTGAGTGCAGGAGAGGATGCCTGGATGTGCCTGGGGGATGTGGTTTGCTCTTCTCCTGTGAGACGTGGGTGCTCTGGCATGGGGATTTGTTCATCCCCTGCCCCTGAGACAGCAGAACTGGAAGCTGATCCTGGTGGTTGTCTCCCCCCTACTATTCCTGACCTTCTCTGTTTGTTTCTGTTGGGTTTGGATTTGCAAACGGTGCTTAAAATTAGGAAAAAACAGCACAAACATGTTTTCTGTTGTTTCTAATGGAGAGTTAAACTCCAAGATTGGATCAGAACAAGGATGTGCAGCCTTGGGCTCTGTGGGAAGCTCAGAGCACCCCAATCAGCTGCTCTGTACAGGGAGAGGTGTGTCCATCCCAGTAGTCCCAGAGCCCCCTGGGTCAGCAGGGATGGTGGGGACAGGGCCTGGGCTGTGCCTGCCCTGGCGATGGAGCTGAGATGTGTGGTTTAGGTGTGGTTTAGGTGTGGACCAGGAGATGCTCCTTCCCGTAGCAGCAGTGACGTGGTGCCCCGGCTCCCTGGGGACATCGTGGCTCCTGCGGTGACCTCCCGGCGTGGGTGACGGCACAGCTGGGAGGTGCTGGTTGGAGCAGGGATGCTTTGAGGCTGAGCAAACCGCGGGCTGACGGAGGATGTCCCCACGCCGTGCCAAGCCAGCTGTCCCTGGGGTCAGGAGGGCACCGTCCCTCTGGCAGCCCCGCGGCGCTGAGAGCCAAGAGTGGCCCTCGGGCCGTGGCTTTCCCTGCTCTGCCTCGTGCCTGGGACTTCAATCTGTTTCCCATAAAACAAGATAAAAAAAAAACCCAAGCAAAGTTTTCTCTTCAGAGCCTCGCTCCCCATCCCGCTGCGTTCCACCCCACCAAATCCCGGTTCGCCCAGCCGCCTTTGGCAGTGCCGCTCTGCGCTCACGCAGCTTCCCTGGAATACCTGCCTCGTTTTCCACCCACTGCCTGCTGATCTGTGCCCGCCCCATCCCCTGGCACGCAGGGATTACAACCGGGACCGCCTGGAAGATCACCCCCTGGAGAAGCTGCTGGCCAGCCGGGGCAGTGCCGGTGTTTCTGGGAGCAGCCGGAGCTGTTAGTAAGCAGTTCTGCGGAGTGGCAGCCGGCCAAGGCGTGAGTCAAACCCTTCCTGACTCGGTGTCTGGCAGATGCCAGCTCGTGACGCGCCGGCCGGGGACCAGGCACTGCTGGGACCTGCTTCCCGAGGGATGTGCCGGGTGGAGGGACATTCCCTGGCTGCTCCGGTGCCTGGGGGTGGAGGGGATGTGGAGGAGGCAGCAGGGTGACACTCACCCCTCGTGCCCCCCGTGCTGCTGCCCTTTGGCTCGCCTCATTGATCCCCGTGTCCACCTGGCTCACAGGTTTTGAGGTGATTGTTGCCCAGAGCCCCCCGTTATCCAGGGATGCCACACTGGCCTCGTTTCCTGCCGTGGGGAATCTTGCACACCAGTGGTCACCAAATGCCATGGGTGCAGGTGAAGGGATGTCCCAGGGGCCACACTGTGCCCTCGCTCTCCCCACTGGCAGAGCAGTGGCTGGTGGGTGCCCCTTTGGGGCTTTTGGCTGGGTTGGGATGGACATTTCCATTCCCCTCTCATTTTGCTGGGGCAGCAGCTGTCACTGTCCCCAACAGGGACAGCTGGGACTGTCACCAGAGCCTGGGGCAGAGAACCCAGCACTGGGCTTTGCTTGCCCACACTGGGGTCGAGCCAGACCCGGTGGCAGCGCCGAGACCTTCCAGCCCTGACACCTGGGATGAGTGGCTGCAGTGGGAGCAAACCTGGCTGTAAGTGGGAATTTCCTCTTGAACTAAAGAAAGTTCCCGCTCTCCCTGGAAACCTTCAATGGGAGAGGGATGTTTTTCATGCTGTGGGGAAATTCTTCATGTGGCTTTGGCATCGCCTGGGGCTCGAGGAGGCAGCAGGGCCTGGATGACCCTCGCAAGCATCAGCACCAGTTTGTCCCTTTCCCACCTCACCCCCGCACGAAGCCACCACCATTTCCCCGTGTCAGCTCCGCATCCAAGCGCGGAAGAAAAAGCCATTTAATGCAGACAAAGGTTGTATGAAAATATAATTCTGCTTTTGTTAGCAGCCATCAAACTCTAAAAAGCGTCACTTTTGTTTTCTTGTAACATTGTGAAAACCTCGTGTCGGATCGAGAGCTGGGGCCCTCTCGACTAATCGCCTCTCCTTTGTGTTTTTAGATTATAGGGGCAATTAGTGTTGTCAAAACCTCTGGCAATTCTCTTTGCTCTTGACAGGGTGTCAGTCCGCTGGGCGAGAAATGGAAGGTGTTATAACTCTCCGGTAATTAGGATGCCTCCGATTTGAAAATGCCAGCAAACGTGTTCGAGGGGCCGCGCGGTGGGGGCGGGGAGCCCGCCCGGGTGGGGGATGCGGATGAGCAATTAATTAGGGGCTCTCATTCCGAGCACGTTGCCAGCTGATGAATTGGCAAAGGGAAATTAGCAGGATGCTTAGCTCCCAGGAGCGGGCACACATCCCGCTCGCTGTCCTCGCCAGTTCCCCTCCTTCCCAGATGTTCGCCGAGGGCTTTGCACAGCTGGCTCGGAGCACCTGAGCACCCAAGCAGCAGCTCTTCACTGGTGCTGGTGCCATGGGCAGCTTGGGGCTCTCTGGTGGGTGCCAGAGCTCTCACAGGGTGCTGTGGCTCGTTCCTGATGATGCTCCCCAGCCCCTGAGCCCTCCACGGCCAGAGCAGTGGAAGGAGCCCCAGCCCTTGGGTGGGAACTCGCAGCAGTTAATCAATAACTCTGACACGAAGGTGACTGGAGGGGGGATCACAAATGGAGCTCGATCCGTGCCTGACGCCTCCCTCCAGCAGAATGCCTGAGTAAATAGATAAGCCTTGGCAATCTCCCTTGAAGGTCAGAGCGCTCCAGCCTGGCTGGACACTCACCACTGGTGATGGGAGGGACTGCACAGGGCCACTCTGTGGTCCCATCCCCAGTGGGGTGGCTGGAGAGGGAGGCAGCAGGTCCAGACTGGGCAGTCTCGGCATCACTGGGGGTGCTGGGCAGGAGGGGCTGGCAGGATCCAGGCTTTCAGTGGGATTTTGCTGGGTGCTCTGAAGCCAATTGGTGTGTTTCTCTGTCCCATGGTCTTTCAGGTCCTGGAATGAGGGCATGAGGAGTGGTTTAGTCTGGATCAACACTGGGTCATTGCCTTTTCCTGGGATCCTCTCGAGGAGCCCATGGCTGCCAGGCAGGAGGCTGCTGGTGGCTCCTGACCAGCATCTGTCAATCTGCTTTCCAAGGAAAAGGGGGCACCCAGGAAGGGATATGAAATTACAGCAAAGCCATGGGCTGATGGGATCAGTGGAGGACCGTGACAAGGCAGCTCTTGGTGGCCGTGGTTGGGAAGGCAGTGTTGTTCCACCTGGGCAGGATCTGGCAGTGCTGGAATCCATCACTGACACCTTCTTCAGAGCTTTGCCGGGGGTGTGGACCCGTGTTTTGATATCCAAAGGCAGGGGCTGGCAGGTTGTCTCGGCCCTCCCTCCTCTTGGCATGGTAATTATGTGGGTTACTGGTGTCATCTGAAGGTAAAGCTTTGATGTTTCTGTGGAGAACCTGGTAACCTCTTCCTCCATGCTCTGCTTTGCAAAGGTATTTGGGTGATCAGTATCTTCCCACTTCCGTTGTGTTTCCCTTTGCTCTGCATCCTCTGGGACCCCAAGGGAAGGAGCAGTGCCCAGCACCCTTCCCCTGCTCACAGGAGTTCCCAGCTGCACCACAGGGCATCTCCCTGCCATTGGCATGTCCCAGCAGTGGCCTTGGTGTGCCAGGACAGAGAAGGGGCCAAGGGCTTCACCTGAAGGTGACACAGGGATGGGGGACAGGAAGGATGTTCCAGGAGAGGCTGCAGGGTGGAAGGGAATTGCTGGCTGTTGGCATTTGGGGAGGGTTTTCCAGGGCTGGAATGGGGAGTGGTGACATGTCCTTCCTCTCGCAGGTGCCAGTGTCTGTGGCCATGATGTCCCCACAGATGATCACGCCGCAGCAGATGCAGCAGATCCTCTCTCCGCCCCAGCTCCAGGCCCTCCTGCAGCAGCAGCAGGCAATAATGCTGCAACAGGTAACGCTGCACCTGGGCTGGATCCAGCCACGCGATTCCCACTGGGGTCTGGGGAATGCTGGAGCTTGTTGTGGGCAGGCAGATGGGTCCTTTCCTCCCCGGGTTCCTGCGTTCTCCACATATTTCCTTGGGAATTCCCAGCACGCCCAGGGATGAAAACAGCTGCAGGTGCTGACAGTGCTGGCAAAGCCTGATGCTGCTGCCCTGAGCCAGGCTCTCAAAGCCCAGAAAATTCCTGCACAAGGTCTGTTTTGGGGCTGCCCAGCTCCTGTGCTCGGGGTGGGTGCTCTTGGCTCGATGCACCCCAAGCAGAGCCCCCGTGGCTGCTGCTGCTCCTGGGGCAGGTGCCTGTGTCCAGCTCCAGACCTGAGCACGTGGGTTTGTTTCTCATGGCCTGCTTGGCTTTTCCGGAGCGTTCACTTGGACAGGGAGGGAAGAAAAAAGGAGGAGAAGAAAAATAACAACCCTCAACTCCGAAACAAAACAGGTCTGCTTGGGTAAACACCTCCCCGCCGGCAGGAGGGAGAGGGAGAAACCCCACAAGCATCCTCCACACCCTTCCTCCTGCCTCCAGTACCTGTTTACTCCAAACAGGCTGATAAGGATTCAAGGTTGGCCCCAGGGAAAGAACAAAGGGTAAACACTATTCTGGGTGGGTCCTTCCACAAGCCTCTTTGGAGCCGGATAAAGAAACACGTTTGACTGCAAATTAAACAACCCAGGCCGGAATAGCTCGCATTCTCCACCGGCAGAAAACCAAACATCACACCTCTCACCCCTGACCCAATGTTCCTGCGCCTGCCCGGCCCCGCTGCAGCCCTGGCTCCGGCTGGCTCTGGGCTAAACACCCCTCCAAACCTGTTCTCCGACACAAACAGCGGAGCTGCTGCTGTCAGAGCTGTCAGCCCCGAGCTGATAAAGGATTCCCGGCATCCACAGGGGCATTCCTGAGCCCCTGCTCGGGTAAGGGTGGTCTCGCTGACCTCCCCGTGCTCTGCCCCCCCTGCACACACCAAATCCATCACCCACAGTTTATTTAGGGGCCAGGGGGAGCTGCTGTCGCTGCCGGCGGGTGCCAGCGCTGCCTGCAGACACTGGGACCCTCTCTGGGGGTTCACTGTGGGGCCAGCAGGGTTGTCCCTCTTTTACTGGCCCAGCAGACCCCTCTGCTTTGAGCAGGGGGCTGCGAGGGGCTGGGGTGCCCATGGAGGGGGTGCAGGGCTGAGCCCCCAGCACTCACAGGGTTGCACCAGCCACACCAGGGGCTGTGGCTGCTCCTGTGCCCTTCCCAGCTGGGAGCCCTCTCGCTCTCACAGCACTTGCCAAGGGTGTTTTGGGGTCCCACAGTGCTGAAAATGGGGTTTCCCCACTGCTGAAACAGCATTACGTGCCAGAGCACCCAGACCTGCTTCTAAGGGACAGCTGGTCGGCATTAAAACAAGCAGCAGGTTTGGCACTGGTAGTGTTTGGAGATTTCACTTGCCATGGGGATACAGGACCTTTGGGAACATGTGCCCAGGGTTCTTCTGCTGCCCTGACTCCTCTGCTGGGTCCTTTCACTCCCACCCTGCAGCCAGGAGCCTGCCCTGATGACACAGTGCTAGGAGCTGACGTGGCTGTGGCAAAGCCTGGTACTGGGCTTGGGGTGTTTCTGCTGCTAATCCGGTTGCTCTCTCCCCTCCCAGCTGCAGGAATACTACAAGAAGCAACAGGAGCAGCTTCACCTGCAGCTATTGACACAGCAACAGGCTGGAAAGCAGCAACCCAAAGAGGTGAGCTCACGTGGAGGGCGCTGGGCCACCAGATCTGGCAGCAAATTAAAGGTGGACCAGAGCATGACAAGGTGTGCAGGAACCCCAGCACTCTGGGCAGCTGGCTGGGAGCCAGCAGGGATGGGACATGGGAGCATCCTGCTCTAGGGGATGCCAGGGTGGCCAGTCCAGTGCTGGGTGTGTTTGTGGCAATCACCCCTCCAGAAATGCAACACTCATCCATTCTCAGCACCAAAATTCAGCTTTTGGTGGGGAGAAAGGATTTGAAGCCCAGACTGTGCATCGGAGTGGCACAGAGGGGGCTCAGTGGCAAAAACATCCGTGGATCAGGGTGGCTGGAGTGGTTTGGGGTCAGGTTGGCACCCACTCCAGTCTCAGCAGACTGTGACCCAGGCTTTCACTGCGGGATGTCGGTGTGTTTACAGGGTCAGGTTTATCAGAGCCATCTCCAGGAGCTGGAGTAGCTGTTGGTGCTCGAGAAACAGGGGAGACATAAATCTGAGCTTCCTCAAGGACTTTCCTCTTGGCCGTGGCAATGTTCTATTGCAGTGCTGAGAAGGGATATAATTAAGCTCTAACAAAGCACTTGCTTAGCAGGCTCCGGTTTAAAAAGCGCATGTTAACTTTTAATTAAATGGTACAGAGGAAATGGGAAATTTATCCACTAAGAAAGAGAGGCTGGCAGAGGGAAGGGGCGTTGGATGCTTCTGGAGGGGTGTGTGTCCAGCTCCTGGCTGGGAAAAGCACCGAGGGGGTCCCAGCAAGCGGATGTCAGTGTTTCCCCTCCCCAAAACCCCCAGACGGGCTTTGTGGCGTTGGTTTCACCTCAAGAATTTGGGCAGCTGCTGTTCATAAAGCCTGTGTTCAGCTTTGCCTGCCGGGAACAGCACTGCCTTGACTCCCCTGATGGCACAGGGAATATCTGGCATGTCTGGGATGCCTCCCAGAGCTGCTCTTGGCCGGCGTCGGCTCCTTCATGGGAACCTGGGGCCATATTTAATTACAGCCCCGCTGCAAGGTTTGTAAACCCAGCACCTTCTGCTTCCCCTCTGCCTCATTCCGAGGGCTCGGTGGAACTGTGAGTCAGCAGCTCGGCTGTGGGATCAGCAGCTGGGAATGGCACCGGGAAGGTGCTGGGAGCAGGAGCAGCATCTCTTGGAGGGGCAGCTCAGATCTCCTCAGGAGTGGCACAGCTGGGAGTCCCCCAGTGGGGAAAGGGAGAGGGAGAACAGGAAAAGAGGATGGAAATGTGTTGGAAGTGTCTGTCGGCAGCATCCTGTCCTGGAGGATGCGGGATGTGCTCTGTGAGCTGTGGGGAGCTGTGCCACCGTGGGGGCACAAGCAAGGGGTTGAGCCAGACAGCTGATCCATGAATCTGTGCATCCCACCAGGATGGGGCTGAGCTGCAGCACATCCCAGTCCTCCTGGAGCATTTCCCTGCACTAGGGTGTGATGGTGAACCCTCATCCCCCAGCAGCATCCTGTGGTGGGGGGGAACAAGAAACTGGGAAGGGCTTGGATGCTCCAGGCAGCCCCTCACCCTCGTGTCTGCCATCCTGCTCTTCCCTGAACACTTGACTTCTCCAAGCCCAGTGCTGCAGGGGGCATCCATGTGCAGAGACCCCAATATCCCCTGAGGACGAGCCCAGAGGGTCTCTGTGTGCCCCCAGAGCTGCCAGGGGCAGGGGCTTGTCCCTCACCCGGGGCAGACATGGTTGGGGAGGGGGTGGTGCGGGGGGACTGCTGGCGCCTCACCCCAGTGTCAGCTTAATGAACTGCTCCTGTCAGTCCCGCGTGTCACGGCGAAACTCCTCCTGATGTGCTCATAAATCAAAGTGACGGCGGCTCTTACCCCAGTAGCTGCACCCAGTCAGCTGCATCTAATGCACGGGGAGGGTGGGCAGCGCTCCGGACCCCCGGCCCCTGCGCTGGGCTGGGGGGACAAGGGCAGGATTTGGCCCTGACACAGAGCCTGCTCCTCCAGTGGGTGCTGAGGGTCCCCTCCGGGAGGGACTCAGGTGGCTTTTGCGAGGGGAGCAGCTTGTGGGGTGATGAGTGTGGTGCTGGGGCTGTGATCCGGGCTCTCCACACCCTGCCTGCCCCAAAGGCTTGGGTTGGAGCCTGCAGGCTGGCAGGTGGGTGTGCAGGTGGGTGCACCCCTTCACCCATCAGACCATTTAGAAGTCTGTGGTGCCGCAGTTGGTCCCCAGTGATGGCAAATGGGCTTACCCAGAGGGATGTGGTCCTTGGTTTGTCTCAGAGCAGCACCAGGGTTCATATTCCTGGGGCTGCTCCCTGTATTTTTGGTCTGGTGAAGCTGGAGGGATGCACACGTGGATTTGCAGCATGTGAAGGTCCAGGTTCAACCTGGACATCATCCCTGCCAGAACCACGTGTGGGTCAGGGCTGCCTGGGCACTCAGGGGGTCTGACTCCACTGGCCACAGTTCTGGTCAGGCCAGGTCGGTAAAGCCCGGCTGGGCTGGGGGGCTCAGGGACGTGCCCAGGGATCCTCCTGACTTCATCCACTCCCAGTTCCTCCTGCTCCACAGCCTGGAAGTGCCATGAATGAGGCTGTGCTGGAGCAGAGCTCAGGCTTGCCCCAGGCCCCCGGGGAGGGCGGTGGCAGGAGTCGGGAAGAGGAGGAGAATCCCATCCTGCCCCATCCCATCCCATCTGCTGTTTCAAACCAAAGTGAGGACACGCGTGTACATCCCACATGGTGGCAGAGCTTCCCCTCACCAGGAGGGTCACCGTGGGGGACAGAGCTGCCTCTGTTAAAGCCCTCGGGCTGCAGCCAGGTCCTGCCTGTTTTGGTCTATCCTGCTGATCCCATGGCCTGAAGCCCTCCCGGTTCAGGAGCGAGGGTGAGCGCAGGGATTTCTCTTCACTGAGCAGAAATCACTTTGATTTGTGCCTTAATCTTTAAGCCTCAGAGGTGCAGGGTTGAGGCAGAGCCAGGGAGGATCCAGACCCGACTCTGGGAGGACAATTCTGCCATGGCCAAGAGGTGAACAGGACAGGGAGAGTCTGCACATCCCTCTGAGGCTGAGAAACTGGAATTAAACTGTCTGTGTGCCCTGGATGGGACTCGAGGTTGTGCCTGAATTTGCAGAGTGCCGGGGTTTGCAGGGCAGTGTCTGGATCCTGTCCCCCCTCTCTGGTTCCCAAAGGCACAGCTGAGCATCCCATGGGTCCGGAGTGCTGCTGTGGGTACAGCAGCACGTGCTGCTTCCAAACTCAGTCATGGACTGGAATTGCTGTGGAGAGTCTGTCTGCTGTTCCCTGTTGATGCAGCCTCAGGGATCGTCAGATGTGCCAGGTCCCTGGGATTCCCAGTGTGTCAGGGCACAAATCCCTACAACGCTCAGGAAAGACAAGGACACTTCTATTGCAAAGATCTTGTGTTCAACAGTAAGGACACAGACATAAAACTACTTCTTTGGGGGGCTGCAAAGTGCCCCCTCTCCCGACTGCAGTGATGGGGGATGTGCCCCAGCATGGGCTTGGCTGGTGCTCTCTGAGTTCCCTCTCCCTGCTGGCCCCGTCTGCTCAAACAGGGGGGTTTGGGGGGTTCATGGGGTCACGGAGCCGCCTGCCCCGCTAATGAGGCCGGGCAGCCCCGGGGCAGCTCCCCTCTCCTGCCCGGCTCGGATTAGCAGCTGCCTGTCCCCAGCCCTAATTGAATTCTCTCCCCTTCACTTAATTCTCATGGATTTCTCGGCGCCTCCCCAGGGACCAGTCCTGCCTAACTAGTTTAGGGCCAGCAGTGCTGGTCAGAGCATGGCTGGCTCCTGGGGACGGGGGGAGAGTGCCCTGCCTGGCGGTGCCTGTGGCTTTGGCAGGGGCAGCACTACTGGAGCTGGGCACCCCCTCCCCTGCAGTCAGTTGATTTCAGCCCCTCACCAAAAAGGGGCTCATCATGAGCATTTCTGGCAAATAGGGACCATTTTCTGGCTTAAAAGAGGGTTCTGTGCCTCGAGGCTGCCTGTTGGGTTCTGGGACCCCCTTTCTTTACAGCGACCTTGCGGCTGAGCCTCCCCCATGGGACCCCAGTGCTGGGGTTCACACCCCCCTCCCAGCACAGCTGCTTCTTGGCTCTGAGCAGCTCCCAGCTCCGCTCACTCCCGCTCTTCCCAGCGCTTTATTTTTCCCTTCCCCTTTTCCTTTCCTTCCCCTCCTCTTCCGATAGATCAAAGCCTCCGTCCGGCTCAGCCGCGAGCTGAGCAGGCCCCGCAGCAGGATGGGGGCACAGGGGGCTGTGGTGCCCCCACCACCAGCACCCCTGGCTGCCAGCACCCCTCCCCATGGCCTCCAGCCCCTGCCTGCCCTGCGAGGCTGGGAATAAGGCGCCTGGATTTGTCCCTTTTGTCTCGGCAGCCGCTGGGGAACAAGCAGCTGGCCTTCCAGCAGCAGCTCCTGCAGATGCAGCAGCTCCAGCAGCAGCACCTGTTAAACCTGCAGCGCCAGGGCCTGGTGAGCCTCCCGCCAGGGCAGGGCACGGTGCCCCTGCAGACCCTGCCCCAAGGTAAGGACCCCCGCCCGGGGTGCCCAGCATGGCATGGGGCTCAGGGCTGCAGATTCCCCTGCTCTGGGTGATGGGGGCTGGGAGGGGCTGTGGTGGTGCTTTCCCTGATGCCCCCCAAGTTTGGGGTCTGGTGGCATCAGCGGTCAGAGCGGTGCAGGGTTGGGCTCCTGAGTTCCTTTGGCAGAGGGTGCAGGACCGGGGCACCTCTTCCCCTGGCATAGGGGTGCCAAGGGGTGGGGAGAAGGGGTCTCCTCCCTCCTGGGAACAGCTTTGTGTGGCTCCCTGGGTGCTGAGAGCACCTTGTCTTGGGCTCTCTGATGGGGCTGTGCAGGCTCCCCTTGCCACTTTGCCCAGCTTTAGGTGATGGTTTCCCATGGGCGAGGTCTGGGTAGCCGAGCCGTGCCAGGGGGCAGGGAAGGATCCTGTGGGTTCTGCCTGTGCCCCCTCTGACACTGGGCACTCTCTCCCACCCCACAGCCGTGTGCCCCTCGGACCTCCAGCAGCTCTGGAAGGAGGTCACGGCCGCCCAGCCTGTCGAGGACAGCATTAAGCAAGAAGGTCTTGACCTCACCACCAACACCTCCAACTCTACCTCGTTTTCGGCCGCCAAGGTCTCGCCTCCCATTTCCCATCACCCTCTGCCCAATGGGCAGAGCACCATGCACACGCCGAGAAGGGACAGGTAGAGCCGGGTCGGGCCCTGGCACTTTGTGTTTTTATTCCTGGAGAGGTGGAAGGGGCTGGGATCTGTTGGCTGTGGGGTTGGCAGCGGGGCTGGGAGGAGTGGAGGAATTTCTGCCCGCCCCATAAACAAGTCCTGTTTCTGTTTTGTTGCACCCAATGTGCTCATAGGGGACAGTGAGCCATCACTGTGGAATCTCCTATGGGTGCCTGAGGGCTGTCCCTTTGCACGGGAACTCTGGAGCATCAGGGCTGCCCTGTCTGATGGCCCCTTTCCCCCTTCTGCAGCTCTTCCCACGAAGAGACCCCCGGCTCCCACCCACTCTATGGCCACGGAGAGTGCAAGTGGCCTGGCTGCGAAACCCTCTGTGAGGACTTGGGACAGTTTGTCAAGTAAGTGTCCCCTTTTTGGGGGAGGTTTTTTTAGACAGGGAGACAACCCACACTCTGAGGTTGGGATGGAATGTTGCTCGCAGAGGGGAAGACCCTGGAAGTAGGTCCAGACACCCCAAAAATGTCTGCCCAGAGCTGGGAGACCCCATGCAGAAGGAGAAAACACACCAGGGCTTGCTGCTGGAGTTGCTCCATCCCTGGAAGCGTCCAAGGCCGGGTTAGACAGGGCTTGGAGCAACCTGCTCTAGTGGAAGGTGTCCCTGCCCATGGCAAGGGCTGGAACTGGATGAGCTTTACGATGCCTTCCAACCCAAACCATTTGATGAGTCGGTGATTGCAGAGAAGGAGAAGACCCCGTGCAGGAGGCAGGGGCGGGCAGGCACTGGCAGCAGGCGTGGGGGGCTCCCAGCTCCCTCCTGGGGGGTGCAGGGGGAAGCAGATGGCAGCACGGGAGCCCCGCTGACACCGCTTGTGGGCTCCGGCACTGACTGATTAACTCTGCTGTCGGAGAGCCCTCTGCCAGCGTCAGGGTCAAACAAATTGTTTTCACGCTTCGTCAGAGGTTTACTTAATTAGTTCATTTGCAATTAGATCTCTTTGTAGCCAGGATTTTTAGCAAAGACATCAGAAGGAACTGACGGGCTTTCTCGCTCCTTCCCCCGCCTCCCCGGCTGTCTGCTCGGCCGAGGCGCCGGGTGTGCACCGCGCTCTCCATCAGCCAGATTTTGGAGTTTCACAGACTGATCCTGCCCTCTGCCACGCTCTCGGGGCTGGCTCTGAAGGCAGCATCCCTCAGACTGCACCAGCCTCGTCATTCCCAGGGAAGGAGCTGGGTAGAGGCCTTAGACAGGAGGATGAGGAGGTTGGAGTGGTGAGTGAGTGATTCAGGCTCCTGTGTCCTCCTTCCTCTGCCTCTGACTCACGGGGTGAACCCAGATAAGGCATCTCCTCCCACCTTGCAGGACATGTTTGAATGGCACAGGGTAGGTGAGCAAGCTCCGGTTTGGAAGCTGGAGCTGGAGTTGGCAGGGGATGGCCAGGGCTGGGTCACGGTGCCAGGAGAGCTGTGCTGTGCCAGCCAGGGCTGTGGGATCCCTGAATCCCACCTGCCTGTCCCCCGGAGCACAAGATTTCCAAGGGGCAGCCTCCCAAAAACACTGGCAGTTTCTGTCCCCTCTCTATCAATGTGGGGATGTGTCAGGGTGTGAAACAGGCAGATAGAAAACTTCCAGCTCCCAAAGGCCGAGCCCAGCTGGAGAGTGGACCTGCCCTTGAGTTTGGGCACCAGCTGTGAGGCTCCTCTGAGCATCACCTTTGTGAAGCAGCTCAGAGAGCCTCAGTATTGGAGTGGAAAGGGGCAGCCTGGCCTATGAGCAGTGATTTATAAGGGTGAGGGTCAGTGGGGGATGTCTCCATCCCTGCTGGGCACAGCCTAGGCTCTGATAGCCTTTTCCCTGGAGAAGCAGCTGTGCCCTTGGTCTGCCATGCAGGGAGAGGAGCTGGGCTGAGCCACGGGGGGGTTTGCTCGCGTAGGGGCTTGGCAGCTGGTCCCAGTTATCTGACTTGTTTGTGCAAGTTGGGGCTGGAAGGCTCTCACAAACAGCCGGGTGAGACTCCTGCCGTCTTCCGCATCCGGACTGAGGGTGGAGAGGTGCTCCTGAGGCGCCTTCTCCTGGGATCTCTCAGCAGAAATATCTCAGTCTTGATCTGGAGAGCACTTGGCCTGTGGCCCCTGGGACAGTGCAGCATCAGATGCCACCTTTTGTGGTGTTCCAAGGGTGGCATCTGCCCAGCATCCCCTCCCCAACCCATCCCACCCTCCAGTGAGGACCCCCCCATGTTTGTATCCTGGGAGCTGGGTGCATCCCCAGGCTGCTCCTTGGTGGGTTTGGGGGTGAGGACCCCCACGAGGTAATGCTGGGATGTCCCTGGCTCTGCAGCGAGTGACATCCCCATCACCAGTTCCAGGAGTCCTTCTCCTCCTCAAGGAGGGAGAGCAGTGAGAACCAAAGGTCCTTGTGCTTTATAAACATTAAGCACCTCATAAACACGAGGTATGAAAGTGGTAGGATGAGGAACACCCTGGAAATGCCACCTTCTGCCTTCGGGGCTTTCCTTAGAGGGTGTAAGTCAACCTCCATAATGCTGCCTTTGTCCTGGAAACCTGCTCCTCAGGTCCTCCTGGCACCTCCTGCCAGCAGCCTTCTCCAGGAAAATCCACGGGCTTTCCATCAGCCAGTGGCTGCTCCTAACCACCATGGGGCTGTCACAGGCAGGCTGGGTGGGTATGGCCACCCTCCAGCCCAGGTTTGGGGAGGTGCCACAACCTGGTTTGCTTGGTCACCATTGTGCCTCAGTTTCCATTCTGCTCATCCTGCTTTGGGCACCAGTGCCAGAGCATCCCTGAATGATTTACAGGTCAGGGCTCATCCCAGGTGTGGCCCCAGTGGAGGGGGGAGCATTTTGGACATGTCCAGGCATAACCCTCCATGTTCTCCTCCCCAGACACCTCAACACAGAACATGCACTTGATGACCGAAGCACGGCCCAGTGTCGAGTCCAGATGCAAGTGGTACAGCAGCTGGAGATACAGGTGGGTGCTGCCCCTGCCTCCATGGCTACAGTGTCAGAAGCAATCTCCTTCCCTCTCTGTGTTCTGTCCCTTGGCTGCTCTCCTCAGGAGGGAGTAGTGAGGTTGGGGACCATAACCACCACCTGGGGACTTGTTTTAAACATCCTTCCCAAACAGAAATGCTTGCTCTGGGCTGTATCTGGGTGGAAATAAAGCCCTGAGGAAATCTCAAACTGGTTCCCCCCATAGCAGCATCCCTGTATGATTGTGATGGGGCTGAAGGAAAGGACAAGCCATCCCTCCTGTCCAAAGTGTCCCTGTGGGTACAAGGAGATGCCACAGATGAGGAAGGCAGGTGCTGCCAGGAGGGTTCATGCCCACAGGTGGGACATGAGCTGTGCCCCCTCCATGGGAGCCACAGGGCCGCTGGGGTCCTTGGAAATCAGGCCACTTATTTTGGTGGCTGAGACTGGTCTGTGGAGCCCATCTTCAGGGTGCTATTTTTGGAAAGGCAGTTCTTTAAATAGAGCCTCTTGCAGCAACTCCCCGACGTGCTGTGCATAATTTGGTTAATAGAGAAGGGAGGGGGGGAAATGGGGAGTTTTCATCTCAGGACTTGAAAGCAGGACAGGGCAGGGTCTGTCAGGGGGTCAGTCCCCAAGACCCCCATGGTGTGACAGTGCCTGAGTGCCCAGCTGGGGCTGGCAGGAGCTCAGAGTAGTGTGTGCATGACATCACAGGGTACACTGGCCCAGGGGACTGTGGGATGTGGTGTGAGGCGCCCTTGGGAGCCTCCACCCTGAGTTACAGCAGCTCAGGGGGGCTGAGAGATGGGGGGGACACAGCCAAACCTTCCTGGGTGGGGAAGTTGCAGCCTCCTGGGTGATCCCTGCAGTTCATCCTGCTCCCCAGCCCTTGCCAAAGTGAGAGGTTGAAAGCAATTACTGGGGCTTAAAGAGGAGAGGGAAAGGAAGGGGGGGAAAACAAGCTGAAGGGCGAGCAGAGCTGTGTGTGCAGAGAGGAACCTGCCACGGAGCCACCAATTATAAAGTTTTGAGCGCGGAGCTCCCGCTGTGCCGGCGCGGAGCGTCTGCATCACGAGGGGAGACCTGTCAGCTCTAATGAGCACCACGACAGCACGAAAGCATCTGAGCTGCTCCAAACTTGCAGCAAACTCCGCTCTGGCTCCTGCCTTTAACTCCTTCCTCGCCCGGCCCCAGAGCCTGCCCGGGGACAGGGCTGGGCTGGTGGGAGCCGGGAGCGCGCGGGGAGGTGGCCGAGCCCCGAGCTTTGAGGGGTCGTGGTGGAAAGGGAAGGTGATGGGAAGAGAGCGGGTGTCACATCCCATCGCCTCCGCCGGGCTCAAAATCTCTCCTGGTGCCAGAGTGAATATTTCACCCTTCTCCGCACTCTGGGGAGTAAACAGGCGGGCGGGCACAATTAGAGCGATGTTGGGCATCAGGGTGGATGGATGGAGGGGTGGGTGGGTGCACTGGGAGCTGCTGGGGAGCAGGAGGAGGGCAAAGGGGACGGCAGGCACCAGGGCACAGGGATGAGAGCACCCAGGAGGGGCCGTGAAGGCTGTGGTGGGTGGCTGTGCTGATGAATTGGAGCATGGAGGGATGGGAAATGGCTCCATTTCACCATAGATTTTTCATCTAACTGCACACATGGAGCTGGAACAGTCCCCGTGCCCCTCACAGTGGGTGCTGCATCCCCCACAGAGCCACAGCCCCACTGGGGCTCTTGGGAACCAGCATCAGGCAGGAGGTGGCACATGGAGGGACACAGAGGGTGCTGCCTGCCCAGGCCAGGGCTGGGGGCTCATTGGCAGCTCCTCCAGGCCATGGGCACCTCCATGCTGAGTTTGACACTGCCTGACCATCTCCCTCCTGCTTCTTTCCTCCCACAGCTGGCCAAGGAGAGTGAGCGTCTCCAAGCAATGATGGCTCATCTTCACATGAGACCTTCAGAGCCAAAGCCTTTCAGCCAGCCTGTAAGCGTGAGTCCCCTTCCTGCCCTCTTTGTCCCTACAGCTGCCCCCTCTCCTCCCCTTTCTCCTTGCCACTCCCTGCAGTCCTCTCCCTGCCCTGAGCATGGTCACCACTGGATGGGCTCCATGGGATGGATGTTCTCCATCACACACAGCCTGGTCCCTTGTGCTGGTGCACATCAGGCAGGAGGGAAATGCAGCCTGTGTCAGGGTGTCGTGCTGCTCCCATGGCTCTGGCATGGAGTGGATGCACCCAGTCCTACAGGTGCATCCCATCCTGTTGTTGTATCCTCTCCTGCACTTGCATCCCCATCCCTTGGTTGCATCCCATCCCTGCCAAGCCAAACAAGTGTCCCCCCTGCCTGCTTTGGGGCATGAGCCAGCTCAGCTCTCCCAAGCTCCTGGTGTTCCAGGGGCTCTCCCAGACCCTGCCTTCCCAACCACCCGTCCTCCCTCCCCACTGTCTGTGCAGCTGAACCTGGTCTCCAGTGCCACCCTCTCCAAGAGCACTTCCGACACGTTTCCCGATGGTTTACCTCATCCCCCCACCTCAGCCACGGCGCCCATCACCCCCCTGCGGCAGGGCCCCTCCGTCATCAGCTCTTCCACTTTACACAACGTGGGGCCCATCCGCAGGAGGAACTCGGAGAAGTTCTGCACCCCAATATCCTCAGGTGAGCTCCGGGATGGGGCTCAGCACCCTCCACGGTGCAGTTCTCAGGTCCCAGAGTGGGTCCCTTCACCCCTTGCCCTCCCCTTTCTTGTTGCCCTGCAGAACTTGCACAGAATCACGAGTTTTACAAGAATGCTGATGTCCGGCCGCCCTTCACGTACGCGTCGCTCATCCGGCAGGTCAGTGGCTCCACGTGCTGTGGGGTCCAGCCCTGCACCCCCAGACCTCCCTGTGGGACACCTCGGGCAGAACTGTGCTCTCCCCCACTCTCATGGTCCTGGGGGAGCCCCCCCATCTGCTGAACCCCCAATTCTGCCCCTCCTGCCTCACCGTGGGACAGGTGTCAAACCCCTCCAGGGCATTGAAAGTGATGCCCTCGTCCTCTCTCTGGTTCCTCAGGCCATCCTGGAGACCCCCGACAGGCAGCTAACATTGAATGAAATCTATAACTGGTTCACGCGGATGTTTGCCTACTTCCGGAGGAACACGGCCACCTGGAAGGTGAGAGCAGCCCTGCTTGGCACCGTGGAGTCACCCCATCCCACCCGGGCTCACCCCATCCCACCCGGGCTCACCCCATCCCACCCAGGCTCACCCCATCCCACCTGGCACTGCCTGCTGCGGAAGGTGCTCCAGCTTATTTGGGCACCTCTGGTAAAGAATCAGTTCCTTACACAGCTCTGAGATGGTGCAGGAAATGATTTTGTGGATAAATCCCCATTTTCTCTCCCCAAAATGGGCTCCCTGGTCTATGGGGACACATCATCCCTGTGCTGTAAAATCCTGGGCTTTTCCATGGAGCTGAGGCTGGAGGAGAAGTGCAGAGACGAGAGAGACACCTGAAACAGCAAATAAGGTTAATGATAACGTGGGGGCAGGTGACGCTGCTGGGCTGAGATGTGGTGGCCAGGGGTGCAAGTGCTGGTCCAAAGGGATGGACAGAGAGTGGGGCTGGCAGGGGAACCATCAGCAAGGGGGACCCCTCTGCCAGACCCCAAGCAGGTGCCTGTGCCCATCAGGTCCCCCTGCCTGGTGCACAGTGTTGTACAGGCAGGTATTGAAAGTTTCTGTCACTGAGGAGCCCTTTGTCAGCAGCCTGGGCTGCTGGAGGTGAATTTTGGTGCAGCACAGGGGTGCTGGGGCTGCTTCCCCCTTGGTTATTTAGTAATTGAGAGCTGAGAAAACACATCTCAGAAGAGCAGGTGGTTGTGGAACGAGCAGTTCTGTGATTCAGTTATTGCCTCAACCAGGGAAGATTTATTTATTTACTGTTTCCTGCTGCACGTATTTACCGAGACACAGCTCAGCTCCCTCCTGCTCTGGGCAGCAAGAAGTGAAGTGGCAGAGGGAAATGTGTTAGTTTAAAATAAAAATAATTGGAATCAGCGAGGTGCCAAGTGAGGTGGAGCATTTTGAGAGGGTTGAGGAGGAGGAATCGGTTCTCCTGGAGCCCAGGAGTGTGTCACTGTGGCAGATCCAAGCTGGGATCTGCAGAAAACTTTGGGGTGAATAACAGGCATTTTGGTTCCCCAGCACTCTGGATGGCCCCTGACTTCAGCACGGCCATGCAGAGTATCCAGGCACTGTGGGTGGGAGGAGGGCAGTGGGATGGAGCTGGGCAGAAGCAGTGGGGCTGGGGCAGTTCTGGGGCCAGCCACGGGCTGTGTCGGTCTGGAGTGCCCCTCGCTGCACAAGAGCAGCACTGCAAGTGCACCACGAGCATCGCTGGCCACTGCCACTACTGCCACCACCACTGCCACCACCCCAGCTTGGGAACGTCCCAGACTGGGGACAGGATGGGCAGCAATGGGGAGCACTGGGGCAGAGCCCACTGTGGCCACCACTGCTCCCTGGGCAGAGCCAGGACTGTCCAGGGCAGCACTTCACCTGCTCCGTGCCTCAGTTTCCCCCTCTCTGGAATGAAGTAGTGGCAGATGAAATATATTTTTCCCATCTTTTTATTAGCTGAAAGGAATAAATATTTTGGGAGGTTCTTTGTGGCTTCCCCACACCCTGTGTTACCAGGGGCAGAGTTGGAGAAGGGCATCCCCCAGCCCTTCTGCTTCCCTTTTTTTTTTTCTCATTTTTTCCTGTTCTATCACCAAAAGGGATGGCAGGAGATTAAAAAGAACTGGAGGGGGGGATACTTCCCTTCATAACTTGCAGTGCCCAAGGTCAGGCTTCTTCTGGAGTGGGATTCACAGGGAAAAATTGCATAATTCCTCTCCTCGAAACCCACCATTTCTGCTGTGGTTTCTCCCTCATCCCCGGGGATGGGACAGGGGTGCTGGGGACCAAGATGGGTGCCCCATCCCCACAGCAAGGGAACCCACTGGGAGACCCTGGCACAGCCCAGGGAGTGGGTGGAGGGTGTAAAGCAAACATCATTAGAGAGGAGAGATGAGAAGCAAACAGAGCAGCTGGGTCTGGCTCTGAGCAAATACTCTGTCGAAATACAAAAGCCATGTTGGGCTGAGGCACCGTGGGGGGGTCCCATGTTGTGGGGGGCTCGTCTGGCACCTCCTCCATGTCCTGGGCCCAGCACCCTGCCTGACACCCAGCACAGGAATGGGGCATCCCAGGCTCCAGGGATGCTGAGCCGCATTCTGTCGCTGCCAGCATTTGTTTTACCTCCACTTGAGCCTTTGCAGGCACATCCCCAACCAGGGGCTTCGGAGCAGGGGGTGTCACCAGGGAGACTGGGGGCACCTGGGCACTGCTGGGCCTGTGCCTCTTTGGGCAGGGAAGGTTCTGGCTTTGCCACGCTCATGGCTCAGTCAGGGCATTGCTGGAGTCCCTGGCACGAGGAGGAAGGAGGAAGGGGAGTGCAGGAGGGACGTCCTGTGTTTGCTCACCAGGGACAGGGGTTCAAGGGCAGTGGCAGGTTCCAGCCCTGGCTGGACTTCAGACCCCAGACAGGGGATGGTGTGAGGACAGAGTGGGGGACAGGGGCTTATCCTGCTCCCTGGGGTTGCCCATGGATTTCAGGATCACCCTTGGAATTCCAGGTCCCTGGGATGTCTGTCTGCACGGTGCTGTGCAGCCCAACTCTGGGAGATGCCAGCAAGGGGTTTGAGGCATGGCCCAAATGGACCATGTCCCTTTGGGTGACGGTGACAGTGGCACTGAGCTGAGACCCCAGGACCTGGCTTCAACCACACTGTTGATCTGTGGGGTCCTGCGGGAGTTTCCCCCAAAAAATCACATCAAACAGCACCGACTGGGCCCGAATCTCCTTCCCCAGGAATCCTGGGAGCTGCTTACAAAGTTTCCCCTTTGGGCAGGCTCTGCCAAAGGGTGTAAGGAGCCAGAGCCTGTCCCTGCTGCCTGTCACCATGTCACCAAACCATCGTGTCAGCACCGGGCACCACGGCACAGCTGGAGGACGGATGGGTGGGTGGGTGGAGGACAAGGGAACAGCCCAGCTTTGTTTGTTTTTCTTCTTAAATGAAAAGCAAAAGGGGTGATGGTGCCATCTGATGAGTTTCTGGGCACTCTGGCACTTGCCAGCGCGGGGGGGCTCAGTCCTTGTGTCTCCTTTTGCCTTGTTGTGCTGGCCAGCTCCTTTGTTTATACAGCCCCCGTTCGACCTTTTAAATTGCTGTTAATGTTTTAGCGTAACGAATTAGTCTCTCATCACGAATCAGGACTCGAAATAAAAAAAAAAAGAGAGAAAAAAAAAACCCTCCGAGGCCAACTTCCTGAAATTGGGGTCATTCTCATTTGCAAGGCAGAGAATCTGAGAACCTTAATGCAAGGAAATTTATTCAAAGGCAGAGCCCCGGCGTGATTAGGCCCTTTGTAATTATAGCTCGGAGAGATTCCACTCCAGCCTCCTGCCTCCCTCATGGATTAGCAAGTGAGTCGGAAAAATACACAGGATTTAATTAGAGGCAAATTAAAATTGGTAATGAAATAGGGGCAGTAGCAAATGGCAGGGAGTTGGAAGGGGAAAAGGGAGCTGGTATCTCTCGGGGCTGTGCTGTCTGCCTACGTGTGTGTCTCTTTATTTTACATTTAGAAATGTAAAGATGGTCGATGTAAAGAAGAAAGGGAGGGACAGGACCGAAATGGGAGGGTGGGGGAAAGAAAAAGAAAGGGAAAGATTAGCTGGCTTTGCTGAGCATCACGAGAGCTGCAGCAGAGAGGGTGGCTCTGCTCCTGGCCTTGCTGCTGCCACTTGTCTCATACTGTCCCCTTCTTCCTCAGCATCTGGCCAAGGTCCTTGAAATGGGGTCATGTCCCATGTGTGGTCTGGGGGCTCGACAGCTCAACCCCCTGGGTGCTGATGGGGTGAGGGAGCACTCACGGCAGCCTTGGGTGGCTTTGGGGACCATTAGGGTGGCCAGGACAACCCAGTGTGGACCTGCAGGGGCTGGGTGAAGAGGATGGCGAGGAAGAGGAGGGAGTGGGCAGTGGGATGAGGTTCATGCCACTGAGCTCCTGCCCTCTCTGCCCACAGAACGCTGTCCGCCACAACCTGAGCCTGCACAAGTGCTTTGTGCGTGTGGAGAACGTCAAGGGAGCAGTGTGGACCGTGGACGAGCACGAGTACCAAAAGAGAAGGCCACCAAAGATGACAGGGTGGGTGCTCCTTTGCTGCAGGACACAGCTTGGAGCTGTGCTCACACCTGCCCCTGTCCCCAGGCCAGGAGAGCTCAGCCCTGCATCCTTCTGCTTTCTCTCTTCCTGCAGGAGTCCAACCTTAGTCAAAAATATGATTTCAGGACTCGGTTATGGAGCACTTAATGCAAGTTACCAGGTAAGGGCTCCATCCTGTCCCTGACAGGGACACGGGGGGCACTAAACCCCTCCTCAGTTTTGTTCTTTGGTCTTGCATTTCATCAGGAGCTGTAGTGAGGGACAAGGGGAATGTGTTCAAGCTGAAAGAGGGGAAATCTAGGTCAGAGATACGGAAGTTCTTCCCTGTGGGGGTGATGAGGCCCTGGCACAGGTTGCCCAGAGAAGCTGTGGCTGCCCCATCCCTAGAAGTGTCCAAGGCCAGGTTGGATGGGGCTTGGAGCAACCTGGACTAGTGGAAGATGTCACTGTCCCATGGCAAGGGCTGCAACAAGATGATCTTTGAGGTCCCTTCCAGCCCAACCCATTCTGATTCTACGACCCTCCATGCTCCCTGTTGCAGGCTGCGCTGGCAGAGAGCAGCTTCCCACTGCTCAACAGCCCCACCATGATCAACACCAGCTCAGCCAGTGCCATGCTGCACGTGGGCCACGACGATGTCAGCAGCACCGTGGAGCAGGTCAACAGCAATGGCAGCAACAGCCCACGCCTGTCCCCACAGCAGTACAGGTCAGGCTGGGTGAGGGGCAGGGATGGTGCTGGCAGGGGGGAACTGGGGTGCTGGAGGGTTTGGAGCTAAAGGACAGTGATGTTTTGGGCACTGGGAGCGGCTCGTTGCCTCCCATGGCTCCTGTGCCCTGGGTGAGGATTTTGGACCCAGAGCTTTGTGGGCTTGTGGGTGGTGGGACTGGCCCCCCAAAGCTGAAGGCTTCTCCCCCACAGCCACCCAGTGCACGTGAAGGAGGAGCCAGCCGAGGCGGAGGACGACAGCAGACCTGTGTCGCTGATGGCCACCACCAACCAGAATGTGACGATTCCCGATGACAGGGACCTGGAGGAGGAGCTGCCAGTGGAAGACTTGTCCTAAGGACTCCTTCCTCCTCCCCACCGAGGGGCAAACCCTTCCCACCCTCCCAGCCGGAGACTAAGCGACGCTCCCACCTCCCCAAGGTGACCTTCGGCGTTAACCTGTTCTTTAAAGGCACTTCCACAAAGCAAAAGGGTTTCCTTGGGGCAACAACCTGTTGCTGCCGACGCGTCCCTCACGCTCCCACTGCCCCGCGCCGGTGACTGACCGACCCCACCACAGGAATGTCCCGTGGCACGAGAAGCAGAAACCCAGGAGCTGGACTTGTTCTCCCCTCCTCCCTTGGTTAGTGACTGGTGAACGAGGATGGTAGGTTGTTTCTGTCCGAAATGGTCCCTCCTTCCCTCCGTGCAGGGAAGGCACCTCCGTCCCCTCTTCCCTGTGGTGCTCGGCTGCCTGGCAGGGCTCGAGCCCCCGAGGGAGCCATGGCAGGAGCCCACTGTCTTCTCTCCGTCCCCCGGTGGGTTTTGCACTAGGAGGGACCGTGGACCCTGCCCACGTGCTGCCTCCACCCAGCTTTGGGGGAAGAAGCAGCAGAATCGGGGCTGAGTCCTCTGCCATGCTCTGGATGTCGGGCTTGCACCGCTGTCTCGAAGCTGGGGAAGGACAAGGACCGGCCGGCGGTGGGACGGTGTCCCCTTTGCCTTGTCACCTCTGGCCAGTGGCCAAACTGCTTGGCTAGCAGAGTGGCCTGCCCAGGTTCCTGCCCTCCCCGAGCCCCCCAGGCTGGTGGGGGCTCCTGGCACCCAGCAGTGCTGGCCATCCCCAGCCCCCTGCCACGCCAGCAGCGAGGACACGGCTCCCCCCTTCCTGTGTGACATCGGCTGCAGCGGGGGACACCTCCCAGCCCACACGGGCATGGCCAGTGGCCCCACTTCGACTCCAGGGAAAGGCTCCCGGCCCCCTGCACGCCCCATTCCACCTCCACAGCTGGGGCAGGGTCTCCGTGGAGCAGGAGGGCAGCATCCCCCAACACGGAGCCTCCTCCTGGGGCACCTGCAGAGGAGCTGAGGGTCATCCCATCGTGCTGGGAGCAAAGCTGACCCTGGTGGATCCCCGTGGTGGCCAAACCTGGCCGTGGCCCCCAAGCCGAGCCTGTTGCAGGGGGGGCTCCTGCTTTCATCTTTTCTTTTCCTTATCCTTTTGTGTGTGTCCAGATGGGAAGATACCAAAAGATTTCTAGAGACAGAAGGTCCGTAGTTCAGGTGAACAGATGGTATTAATGCCAAAAAAAAAAAAAAATTAATAATAACGAGAACAACACAACCAAACACCCCTCTTTTCACTGCTCTTTCTTTCTGGGGTGGTGATGTGGGTTACCCAGTGCCAGGCTCCTCTCAGTGGGCAGGATGGCACCCCTGGTGCCCTGTGCTGACTTCGAGGAGCATCACCTTCCTTGAGGAGCAGCACTTTCCTTGAGGAGCAGCACTTTCCCTGGCACAGCCGGGCTGGCACTGGCTGTCCTGGCACACAGTGGGGTCTTGAGGGACTTGCTGTGATGGTTGTGGAGCTGCTCTCGTTTTTGAGCCCAGCTCCAGGCTCTCCCAAAGTGATCCTGAGGGTTGCTCCATCCCTCCCTGTCCCTCATCTGCCGGGATGAGACATGTCACCACCCCAGGACATGGGGCTGACACCCTGGGAGCAGCGTGGAAAATGCAGCACACAGCTGTGGGTCGTGGGGGGTTGTGCTTGCCTGTCCCCACGTGTCACCTCCGTGCCCTCCCCAAGGTGCTGGGGGTGTCCCCAGGGTGAGCCCCATACTCCACTCGCCCTTCTTGCTGCCTGGAGCATCCTCAGTACCCAGGGGGCTGCGGAGAGGAGGGTCCCTGGCTCCCCCTTCCAGCCGGGGTGAGGCTGAGCAGAACCCCCCAGCTGTGTTCCCATGTGCCACCATCCCCTGTGTCACCTCCTGTGCCACCCCATGTGCCACCATGCCCTTTGTCATCCCCCTGTGCCACCATCCCCTGTCTCACCCCATGTGTCACCACCCCCTGTGCCATCCCCTGTGTCACCCCCTGTGCCACCATCCCCTGTTGTCATCCCCATGTGCCACCATCCCCATGTGCCACCATCCCCTGTGCCACAGTCCCCTGTGCCACCCCCTGTGCCACCACCCCCTGTGCCACCCCGGCACCATCCTGGGGTGACCCAGCCCGGTGGGGCTGCCAGCGGGGGTCACGGGCATCCCCCCGGCTGGGGCTGCAGAGGGGCCTTTTCCCCTTCCCAAATCCCGGTGTTCTCCCTGCCCTGCCGGTCCTCCCTCCCGCGGGTCCCCGACACCCCTGTAGGTGTCACCCGCGCTTCTCCCGCACCGCGCCTGGAGCGCTGGGACAGCCCCTTCTTCCCTCTCCCTTCCCTGTCCCTTCTTCCCTGCCCCTTCCCGGCCCCCCTCGGGCTCCCCCGGACACCAAAGACCCTGCCCGGGCCGGGGGGCACCGCCCGACCCCCCTTTTGCAGTGCACAGCCCTGTCCCCCCCTCCTGCCAAAGGACCTGGGAGGCTGGAGGCACCGCGGGTTCTCCCCACCTTCTTTATTTTAGCCTCTTTTTTCTTTTCCCCTTTTTTCCCTTTTCCCCTCTTTTCCCTTCATTTCGTTTTTCTCTTTTTTCTTTGTTTGTTCCTTTTTCTTTTCTTCCTTTTCCTTTTTTGTCCTTTTTCCTTATTCCTCTTCACCCTCTTTTTCCTTTTTCCCCCTTTTTTCCTTTTTCTCCTTTTGTTTTTTTCTTTTTCTCCTTTTATTTTTTCCCTTTTCCCCTTTTATTTTTTCCCTTTTCCCCTTTTATTTTTTCCTTTATCTTTTTTTTATTTTTTCCTTTTTCCCCTTTTATTTTTTTTCCTTTTTTTCCCCCCAGTTTTAATTTTAACTTATTGTAGTAACAAGTTTACAGCTGGCTCGGGGGGTGTTGCTCGGGGGGTGATGTCCCCCATTGCTGCTTTACTCGTAGGAAGGAGTGGGGAGGGATGGACAGGCTGGACATTGGGCTGCAGCCCCTGACCCCCTCACTGCTGCTCAGCCGTGGTTCACCCTCTGCAGGGCATGACCTGCCTCCATCCAGGTTTTTGGGATTTTTGGGTTGGTGTCTCCCCATCGGGGGTTTTTGTGCCTCCTCGGGCAGTGCCACCACCCAGTGTTCAGACCCCCTCACTGTCTGGAGGAGGTTTCAGTAGCTGATCCTCTTTTTTGCCCTTCCTGGTCCTTTTCCCTCACCTTCCTCCTGCTTTTTAGTTTTTTGGCAGCTTTGCACCCTGGATTCTGCATAAATCCAAGGTGGCCTTGGCACCCCGGCATTGCTGAGCCCTCCAGGGCTTCTTTTTCGGGGTGTGATTATTATTTTTTAAGCTTTTCCAGAGATACAGACACCCCTGAGATGCCTCCCAGGGCCTCCAGATCCCCAGAGATTCAGCCAAAATCCCTGTGTGCCATCATCACCCCCAGGCCCCGCGAGGAAAACCTGGCACCTTCCCCTCTGTGCTGAGTATTCCCAGAGGTTTTCAACTGCCATCCTGGCTCCCAAGAGCACTCTATATATATTATATATATATATAAATAAATATATAAATATAAAGGAGTTTTTTTTCTTTAAACACATGCACAGGTTTGGAAAGTCCTGTGGCTCCAGGTGATGCCTCTTCCCCGGGAATCCTGGTGGGTGATTTCAGGGGAAACATGCCCGGTTTGATACTCAGGGGTAAATTTAATTCATTCTCTTACCCCCCACCCAGCTCAGCTGCCTCTGCAGGGTCCCACCTGAACCAGGTACTGTGTCCCTCCCACCTCACTGCCCCCACCTCTCTCACCCCTCTGGTTTATTTTTTGCTGGTTTGAATTTTACTGAATTCTGCGTGTCTTACCTCAAACACACGCCGGAGGCCGGGGGGAGGGAGGATCAAGGACCAAACACAACGTGTGGCAGAATTGTATGTCTGTATATATTGAGATATATATATTCTGGGTTTAAACCTACCAACACAAATTGTTCTTTTTGGATTTTTCTGTATTTTTGTGTTTTATTTCCTGGTTTTGCCCAGCCCAGGGCACTTCTACGAGGGGAAGCTGTGGGCACCTCTCTGTATGTAAAGGCATTTTTCTGGTATCTTCCACTGAAGGAATTACTAATTTTTCCATGTGTTTTTTTTTTTCCCCCAATGATTTCTTCCCCCAAATAGCTCAAATAGGTACCCAGGGGAGGGGGTCAGCCACCAGTGCTCCAAGGGAGGGGGTGCTGGTAGCACTGGGGGCTGCTGGGGAGGCTGGTGGAGGCGAAGGGAGAGCAGCAGCTGAACCTGCATTAAACCAAAGGGTTTCTTTGCTTTGTTTACACCCCTGGCCAGCCTCGCGCCCCGGAGGTTCTCCCTGGATCTAGGTTTTTGTCCTGGAGGTGTTGGGGAAGGTCGGGACAGGCCAGAGCCAGGGGCTGGGGGACCCTCCACCCCCGAGGTGCCCCTGGTGGCCCTGGGGGAGCCAGTGGCTTGGGGACATCCCACCCCTGGCTGCTCCGGGAAGCGCCAGCCCTGCCACAACCTTTTCCTGTTTTTCCCCATTTTTTCCCATCCTCTTTGGCGCTGGGTGGGAAGGTGATGCTGGGGAGGTGGGACGAGGTCCGAGGGGGCCGGAGGGTGGAGGGGAGGGCGGATGTGTATAAAGTGACCCCTTCCCTCCCTCCCTCCTGCCACATCCTCGTGCTGTATAAAGGAAATAGCCTCGCTGTGTATTTGTACTCTGAGCTCCGTGTGTCTGCGTTGGCAGACGGTAAACCCTTGTACAGTAGGTCTAGCTGCATGTAATCTGTATGGACAATGGCATTATAAAATGCAATAAAATAAATTACCTATCGTGCTGCTGTGCCGGCTGCTTTCTTAGGGTTGTTGGGTTAAAAAATGCGTGTTTTTACAGTATCATTGAGGTCAGAAAAGACCTCCAAGGTCATCAAGTCCAACCTGTGACCAGTCACCACCTGAGCACTGCGTGCCACATCCAGTCATTTCTTGAACACCTCCAGGGATTGTGACTTCACCACCTTCCTGCACAGCCCCTTCCAATGCCTGAAGAAATTCTCCCTACAAATCCTTGTAGGCTCTTCAGCAGTGAGGGAGGCAGAGGGGAGAGAAGTGACCTCGTCTGTTCTGTCAGTGATGGGATAGCTTGGGGGGCTACAGCAGCCCCGGGCATTTGGGTCCCTAAATTTTCCCAGCTTGCTCCTTCGAGCACCACCACATGAACTGGGGGAACGGGTGGAAATTCCTGTTTCCCTGATGGACTCCCCAGCGGGGATTGAATGGGATGAGGGGCAGGAGACCCTGGAAAAGCAAAACAGCAGCTCAGACAGGAGTGCCCCTCTTCCTCACCAGCCAGCCCCTGTTTTATCCTGCAGAGATGGGAAGGGCTTTCCTAAAGGCTGGAGCAAAGGTGAGCTGCTGGAGTTCCTGCAGCAGGAGGCCTGCCTGTACAAATCAAAGATAACAATTACTGTTATTATTAATGTGTTTAACACATCGCTGTCCATGATCTTCAGAGGCCCCTTAACCAGTCCAGCAGCACCAGCCACCCACAGCCGAGCACTGAAGGTTCATTTGAAATCACTCAGTGCTTGCTGGGGCTCCAAAGGCAGGGCCAGGTTTACAGCCTCAATATCTGCCCCTTACAAACAAAAAGAAAAGTGATGTTTTGGCACTTCCCTCAGGGAATCAACTTCCCAGGACATGGAGGCTTCACCATTGGGAACTTTGGGTCATTGCCTTATTTTTGTCCTGAATATCCTCCCTCTGAGTCCCAGCCAGAGCTGCAGCAGCAAAGAGGGGATGGGAATGAGGTTCCAGATTCCAGCCTCCTCACAGCCCCCCAAAAAGGCTGCTCCCATCTGTGTGCAGACCCTGCCAATATTAACAGACTGTTACATCCCCTTTCCCTCCGCTGCTCCCTCCCAGCCAAACTCACTTAATCTTTTTTCCAGTGGCCCTTTTCCAGGGCTCTGAGCTGTGTCCAGCTCACTGGTGGCTTCCTGGGGTGTGCTGAACGTGCCTCTGCAGCCCCTCACCACCCACCCAGGGGCTGAGCCAGCACCCATGGGTGCCCCAGCAAGAGGGGGACTGGTGTCCTTGTCCCCCCACAGTGTCCTCGTCCTCCACCAGCTCCGCAGCTCCCTGGGGAGGATGCAGGAGCATCACTGGGGGGAGCATCTGGCTCTGATCGATTTAACACTTGGAGCTTTTCACTTTTAAACTAGAAACTTTTTTGCCTTTTTTTTTTTTTCCTGACATGAAAGCTTTGCCGGTTTGATTGCTAAACCAGTATGTGCATGGGGGGAGAGACTGGGACCAGTCAACCCCTCCCCTCAGCTCCTGGCGCAGAGCAGCTCCATGCACCCAGAAAATGCTGGCAGGAAGCACCCACCCTTCTCCTCCTCTTCCCTCCTGGTGCTCCAGAGCTGCATCCACATGGATACCACCCTTCTCTCCAGCTAGCTCGATGCTTTGCTCCAGATCCATGGGATTTTCACACACCCCTGAAGCACAACTTGGGGGTGGGGGGGCAGTCTCTGCCTTAAATGCACACAGCCAGCACAGCTTCCAAATAGCTCAGAAGAGCCAAGGAGAGAGAGCTTCGGGTTGCTTGTTTTCAGTTTTTAAATGAGCATTAAGAAATTGGAATATTGGGGACAGGAGGGAAGTGGCCAAAGGGTTATTGCTCTGGTGTCTCAGAGGTCACCGGTCTGTGTGGATGTGTCAGGGCTGAGAAGGGGTCCCCAAACACAGTGGCCACCCTCCCCAGGCCACCAGGAGGTTTGCTGTGGATCCTCTGCACTGAGGGGTCACAGAGTGTTGGGAAGAATAATTGTGGCCATGGTAAGTGGGAAGGAAAAGAGCAGGAATGGGGAGAGCAGGCACTGGGTGGGTGTAGCACCCACTTTGGCCACCCCAGTCTCTCCAAAAGCCTCAACTTGTGCCCGTCTGTGCAGAAACCTGGGCTGTCAACCCCAGGCCTGCAGGTCAGGGCAGGATGGAGGACAAAGAGGACCTTGTTGGTGGGTGTGAGTGCACCATGTCCTGCCTGCGGTGCTTGGGGGTGCTGGGGAGCCCCAGAGAGGGTCCAGCCTTTGCTGACCCTGCCCAGGAACACACTCAGTGTGAGCCCCAAGGCACCTGAGGGGCAACTCCCCATCCCTGGCTGCACCAAACCCTCCTCAATGTGCTTCTTCCCACCTCAGCCCTTTCCCTGCAAAGGGCTGCAGGGATGCTCAGTGCCTGGCAGGGACGTGGCCCTGTCACCCCACAGCACCAGGGACCAGTGAGACCCCAGGCTGTGGTCCCCAGTGGTCCCCAGGGGGAGTGGCAGTGGGAGGGCTGCCCCAGTGGGCACATCACTCATTCACACTGTGCCTCAGCCCCCAATTCCAGCACCTGCCCATGGCCCCCCAGGATGGAGTGTGGCACAGAGGGGATGGAGGAAGTCTTTAATTTTTCCATCTTCCAAAGATGAATGTTTGTGAGGCCCCCTTTTTTTTTTAATTTTTATTAAATGTCCATTTCCTTCTTTTTCTTTTTTCTTTTTTTTTTTTTTTTATTATTTACAGAAATAGCTCGTGACTCATCAAAATCTTTCAGCAGCAAATGTAAAACAGTGGGGTCATTCACTGCGAACCCAGCGAGGCAGGCAGAGCTTCCTCCCCCCACCGAAGGGTTTGAGAAGGTTATTTTGTTCAGAGACTTTGTGTGTGCACAGGGACGGGTAATTCTGCTCCCCAGATCAGGGGGAGATGGCTCGGACCCCAAGCAAACAGAGCCCAGCTCTGTGCCGGGACCCAGCCCCGTTCACGGCGGGTTAACCGCACGCCGCGGCTCGAGGGGTGTTTCGTTCCTTGTTTTCGGATCACACGCATTTTCTCTTATTTATTTATTTTATTTTCAAAGGGTTCGCCAAGGGATAGATGCCGGGAATGTTGCAAAACCCTCTTTGAACTGGAAAGTCGAGGCTTTAGTGCTAAACCCTCGCCGGAGACGGGAAGGTCAAGGAGGTTTAAATCTCCGCCGCCCCCCAGTCTGGAGCACGGGGAGCTACGGAGTGTTGGGGGACCCCCCAAACTGGGGTGATGGGACCCAGACTGGGGGCCATGGGGCACAGACTGGGGACCATGGGGTGCACACCCCACTCCCCCCGAGGCGCAGCCGGGAGCTGGGAGGGCTCGAGTGGATTTATTTTGGCAGCGACAGAGCCGGGAGCAGAGCTGGAAGCCAGAGTTTGTGAATGTGGGTCAGTGCAGTCACACACCTACAGAAATCGCCTTGTTTTCCAAAATGCAGCCAGCTCCCACAGCGTTCCTCGGAGTGCAGCCGGCCCGGGTGTAGCACAGGATTAGTCTGGGTGTAATCAGGGTGGGATTAAGTTGGACACTGCAGGGTGCCCCCAGCCCCTCTCCCACCCAGCCCCAGCCCCCTGCTCAAGCTGCCCGAGGGGAATTTTCTTTAGAGGGGACGATACTTTGGGGCGAAAAATATTTTTGGTTTTGTGGAAAACACTCCTCAGGGTTGCAGCATTAAAAAGCTCTTGGCATCATCATGCTGTGCCGAGATGGGTGGTGAGTGAAAGGAGGGTGCAGACTAGTTTTGCAGGGTTGGATCCTGCCCTTGGCTTCGCTGTGATCCCTCTCACTGAGAGGGGAGTGTTGCTACACCACTGGGGCTGGAACATCCCCACTTGGGTAGGGAAGGCTCAGCAGACCCACGGGGGACACAGCACCGTGGCCCCTGTGTTCTGTGGGTGAAGCCCTGCAGTTCTCTGGCCCCAAAAACCCTATGAATAACTTTATTGCATGGCACAGCTCCCACCGTGCCAGGGTCTGCCAGCTTGAGGAGCCCTGTTGGCCCCCAAAGCCAGGGCTGCACCGGGGGGAGACCCTGAACCACCAAAGTTGTGACTCAGTTTCCCAATTACTCTTTAATCTGGGTTATCAGGCAGAGGAAGAGGGATGCTAATTCCACCCCAGCCGTGCAGCCTCATGGCCTGAGCTGCACGAGTGGCACTTGCCCTCCCAGTTCTGTCCCTCCCCAGGCAGAGCATCCCCTGCCCAGGCACTCTTCCTCCACCTCCCCCCAGTTCCAGGGCAATCCCACGGGCTCCCTTCTCACTTCAAACACCTTTGTCCGACGGGGCCACCACGTCCCTCGGGGCTGCCCGGAGGGGCGAGGAGGGTGTGTCTGCCCCGGGATGTCTGGGCAGGTAAACAGGGAGGAATGTGCGACGGCAGCGCGTGGGGCTGGGGCGATCCCGGTGTGATCGTGGCGTGACTCAGCCCCTGCCTCAGCAGCCGGCGATGCCGGCACACCCCACGGCCCTGCCTGCCCTCAGCAGCCTGGCCAGCCCCGCAAGGAAGGCTGTGCAAAGCTGGCAGGGTCCTGCTGGAAGCGGGATCAGGGGAGGGGAGTGATCCAGCCCCAGCTCCCGGTGGGATAACCTGTGCTGGTGTGGTTTTCCCAGGGTCGGGGAAAACTCGATGGGGTGTCGGGGGGTCACTCGATGCTTCACCCTCAGTGACAACAGCACACAGAGAAGGCTTTCTGACTGCAGGATGGAGCTTTCGGAAAGATTCTGAGCACTCGGATCCCTCCGGTCCTGCTTCATGCCCCAGGCTGCTTCATTCCCACTTCCCGACCCATTTCCTTTCCATGTGGCCGCAGTGAGGATGTCTCAGCACCTTCCCCTTCTCCCTCACCCCGTTAAATGTTTCACCAGAGCACTGGTGACAGCCCTGATGGCAGCAGGGTTGTGGCACCGCAGGGCAGGAGGACAAGGGGATGTGAGGGGTCATCAGGGCTGTCCCCTGGGTCCAGCCCTGCCCTGGGAACCCGGAGCTGAAGCTCTGCATTGCAAAATCCACTTACTGCCCAGACTCCAGAGTGTCCGGGAAGGGGTGGCCGAGGGCAGGGCTGGCTGGCAGTGGCCCCTGGCCCCGCACTGCAGGGAGGGCAGGGGGGCAGCCCCCTGTGCTGGTCCAGCTCCAGGACCATGCCCCAGGCTCCAGCCCAGCCCCCCGGCCATCCAGCCTCTCTCTGTCGTGCTTTGCAATGCCGGCTTTTAAACACCGGAAAACACAGCAGTGGGATAGAAAAACAACTTCGCAAACGTCCTGCAGGGTCCTACATGACGCTCAGCACGGGGACGGATCCTCGTGGGGCCCTGCAGGGCCACGGTACGGGAGCAAACAGTGACCTCTGGGTTGGCTCTCTTGGGACGTGCTGCTGCTGCTTGAATTTGGGTTTCACGCCAGTCTCGGGGCAGTGACGGCGTCACCTCCAATCCCAGCAGCTCCAGGCATTGCCCCGAGGAGGCGAACCTCATTTTCCAGTTGGGCAAACTGAGGCAGAGAGGACTGGGGGAGGCAGAGGCGTTCCCTGGACATGCCATGGACTCAGGGAGAGAAACTTCCTCTTTGCTTTCCTGCCTGGGGGAAAGCGGACAAGCTGGAGCACCCACCCAAGGGACCTGAGCACCCACCCGAGGGGCCCGAGCACAGCTAAGCCCCACTACTCCCCCTCGCAGCTTTTTGGGGGGACCCAGCGCTGAGCGGAGAGCGCAGCACAGCTGTGAGCTCCCAAATCCAGGGCTGGCCCGGGGAGCCACCACCTCTGCCAGCCCCGCGCCTCTCCCCTCGCCGCTCCGCTCCAGCCTCCAGCAGAAGCTCCCGGAGCGCTGCGGGCTCGGGCGGGTTTGCGCTCCGAGCTTTTCGCTTTGTTTCGTTTAGTTTTTTTTGAGTGTTTTGTGGGGTTTTTTTAAGGCATTGGGACAGGAAAAAAAAAAAAAAAAGAAAGAAGGCAGAAGCCCAGCCCAGAGACAGCCCCGCGCCCCGGCCGGCCCATCGCGGGGCTGGGGGATGCGGGGCGGGGGCGGGGGCGGGCGCGGCGCCCCGCGGGGCCCCAGGTGAGCGCGGCGGGACGGGCGGGGGGCAGCCCCGCACCGAGCCCCGCACCGAGCCCTGCCCTGAGCCCCTCGTGGAACCCGCACCGAGCCCGCACAGAGCCCGCGTGGAGCCCGCACCGAGCCCCGCGTGGAGCCCGCGTGGAGCCCGCACCGAGCCCCGCGTGGAGCCCGCGTAGAGCCCGCACGGAGCCCCCACTGAGCCCGCACCGCCCGCCCCGATGTCCCGGCCCGACAGCCCCCGGCAGAGCCGCCCGGAGCCGCCCCGCACCGAGCCGGCCCCGCCGCCAGGTACAGGGGGTCCTGTCCGGGGAGGGGGACAGAGCGGGGAGAGGGGCTGGGGGGACACCCGTGGGGAAGTGGGGGGCGCGGGTGGAGAGGGGCGGGGTGTGTGAGTGTGTGTGTGTGCGGGTGGGGGGCTGTGGTTTCACGGTGGGGCGGTGGGTTGGTGCGGGAATGGGGGCTGTGGGGTCGCGGGGCGTGTGTGCGGTTGTGCACGAGTGCGGGGGGTGAGCTGGCGGGGAGGGGAGGTGTGTGCACCGGGAGGGGGTGTGTGCGGGCTCCGGGGTACACGACTAGGGGGTGTGTAAATATATATATATGTGTGTGTATGTGTGTGTTGTGTACAGGGTGAGGGGCTGCGGGTGGGTCCGCACAGCACCGGGGGTGTGTGGCTGCGGGGTGTATGTATGGGGAGGTGTGCGGTTTTGTGGGGGTGT
>JAWWEE010000069.1:3785010-3799320 GCA_035221455.1 Xenops minutus | reverse complement strand
GGGAGGTGTGCGATTTTGTGGGGGTGTGCAAGGTTTGGGGGGTGTGTGGCCGGCTGTGGGGTGCCCAGGGAGGGGATGCACGGCTGGAGATGGTGCGTGTGCATGGAAGAGGGGAGGGGGTGTGTGCGTGGCTGGGGGGCTGGGGGTGGGTATGGCAGGGGGTTGTGTGTCTGGGGGGGTGTCTAGGCACTTTTGTGGGGGGGCAGGATGCGTGGCCGAGTGTCCGTGGGAGCGTACACGGCCGTGCACAGCTGAGAGTGTGCTGGTGCCCCCACAATGTGCTCATGTGCGAGCCTGGGCGAGCGCAGCAGCTGCCGGGACCCCGCGGGAACTCCGCAGCACAAACTCTCCAGCAGTTTCTGTAGCGGGGCCAAGAGCACGGAGCGAGTCAAAACCCCTCCGAGGGAGGATGGGTGGAGGGGCTGGGGGCTGCTCTGCTGCCGTGGGCTGCAGGGAGGCAGGACCAGGCCATGGAGAAGGGGATGGAAAATTTTGGAGAAGCCTCGCTTTTTTCGGTGGGGCAGAGCTGAGCCCCTCCGAGCGGTGCGGGGGCTCTGCCCGGGTCAGCGCCCTGGGGTGCTCAGCCCCTGCCAAGGATCACGCGTGGAAACGGCACTAAAAGTCCCAGTGAGAGACAGAAAAACGCCCAAGCGGGAGGCTGGTGGTGATGGGGGGACACACCGTGGTGTGTCTGTCAGGCCAGACACAAAAGGGGCCACAATCCACGCCGGGACCGGCTCCCCGTGCCCCGGACGGCCGAGCGGGGCTGGGGGAGCACCGGCCACGGCGATGCACAGCATCCAGCACAGCTGGACCAGTGCTGGCTTTGGCCGGGAGCACGGCTGGGCCCAAGTTTTGGAGAATACATCCCCTTGTTCTCTTCCCCTCTGCTCTCCCAGCTGGATGCCGCGGGCTCCGCTTCCCGGCTGAGCTCTTAGCGCCGCTCCGAGCAGCGTCCCGGGGCCCCGGCAGCTGCAGGGGCTGTGTGGGACTGATTTCCCTGGGTTCCCTTCCATTCACTTTCCTCTCCAGGTGGGAAATGGTGAGCTGTAAATGCGCAGACCTAGTGCAAAAAAGCTTTTGCACAGGAACTTGCCCCCAGCATGGGTAGGGAGGAGTGCTGTGCACACCTACTGTACCATCAACGGGGGGCTATTATAAAAAGTAGTTTAAAAATCTGTTAAATGTATTGGGAAAATGGCTTTGGAGTCTTTCTGCGTTCCCTCTGGCTGCACAGGAGTGGTGTGTAGGTAGAGTGTGGTTCAGCTCCCAGTTGTACTGGTGTCCTGGGCAGGAGCAGTGGAATTCAGCTGAGGTGTCTGGGGGCATCCCTGAGTGCCTGATTCAGTGTGCCCATGTTGGAGGGGCGTCACCCCCATGCCAGACCAGCCCTTAACCCACCCTTCTCTTCCTCAGCTCCTCCGGAGAGGAGTGTGAACCCCATGTGTGAACCCGAGCAGAGCTGGACCAACTTTGCCTCTTTTAGATCCCACTTTTGCAGCGTGGGGAGGACAAAGAGGTCTCCAGGATGCCCTTGATTTCTGTCTGCCCACTCTCCAAGGGCTAAACTTCATCCCAAGAGAATAGCCCTGTCCTGCCTCGGAGAGCAGCTCTGTGGCTGTACATCTTGAATCCTTTCTCCCACCACTCCTTTCTCTCTCTCTCTGTTTTTTGGGGGGATCAGTGGCCAGGCCCGTTTGCTGCCTGTGCTGGTTGGCCCCGTGACATTCGGGTGCAGAGCCCTGATGGCTTGGGCAGCAGCCAAGGCTTTGTCATGCACTGCTGAGCCTGGGAATTTTCTCTCCATTCCCTTTCTGAAGCTTTGCAGACTAGACCAGCTCAACATCAAGGCTCTGGAGTAAACAGGGAAACTGAGGTGGCTCGAGTGGTTTGGCCCAGGTTTGTGAGTGATGGGCAGGTTGGGTTGGTTTTGCCACACTCGGTGCTATTTCCCAGCCTCAGAAGAAGCTTATTTCCCGAAGTTTGTTCCTTGGCATCTCTGGAGATGGGCTGGGTGCCATCCCAGCCTCCTCCCACCCAGGAGGGATGGGGACATGGCAAACCAAAGCCTCAAAATAGCCACAGGTAGTTTGCAGAGGAGCCGGGAGAGAAGAGGCGACTGTCTGCCTGGAGGGGATGCAGGGTAACTATTTTTCAGAGGAATTAGCAGAAAACAGGAGAAAAACGGAAAGATTTTTTGCTTATGAGATTATTTTATCCTTCCTTCATGGGGGGGAAGAGGAGGGAGAGCAGGAACAGCAGGAGAGGGTCTTTTCTCACGCGGAGTAAACCCATGTAAAGATGGTCAAGATCTCCAGAAGCAAAACCTGTGCCTTGGATTTGACTCTGCTCATTCCCACTTCCCTTCCTTCCCTTCCCAGTGGGACATCTGCTGTGTGGGACCACCACCCTGCCCTTCCATGTCCCCCCTTCATGTCCCCCCTCCGTGCCTGTGTCCCAGCTTGGCCGCTGGCAGCTCTGAGTGTCTTTGCTCAGAGCCAGGCAGGGATAGGACACTCACACGCACTTCTTTTCCTTTAATTCTTTCTGCCTGTTCCCAAGGATTTTGCCCCGAGGTGTAACAGGAGGCTGAAAGCTGTTCAGTGCTCAGACCTAACAAGGCAGCATTCAGACCCAAAATCCCGGGGTGTGGGTACTGGGACTGTCCTGCACTGGGACCGGGTTAGGAACAAGAGAAATCCCCTCCAAGATCAGAATAAAAGGGTCCTTTTTTGTCTTAGCACTGATTTAAATGCAGGATTGCAGAGTTGCACACAGACACCTTCAAAGTGCAAAGAACCCCCCCAACCCCCCCAAAAAAAAGCGCTAAAAGAAACAAAATGGTTTGGGGTTTTTTCACCCCAGATCTTCTGCACCAAAAGATCAATTTCTGGTTTTCTTTCAAAGTTTCGTGTCAGCTGGTGCAAATGATTCGTTTGTGTTTTTTATTTGAACAGCAGCGAAACAAAACAACAAAAAAAAAAAAACCAAAACAAAAAACCCAAACACCAAACAAAACAAAACAAAAAAAAGAAAAAGGCAGATTCCTGGCTTTTTGCAGTGTTTTCTGGGTTTGAACAAAACAAAGCCGGGCCCCGGGCTGTGCCGCCCCAGTGTCCTGCTGCTGCTCCAGCTCCTTATTGAATTTCCTTGGAAAGCGCCTGCTCAAGCCGAGGAGCTGCAGAAACCCAAACTCTCCTCTGGGTGTTTGCTGGAGTTCTGTGATTTTCCCCAAAACTCCGCCTTGCCCGGCCGTGCCAGGCACAGCTTCCCACGGGATGGGCACCAGCAGCCCCCTGGCATGAGCCACATCGGTCCCTCCCAGTGTGCAGCCCCTTCCCATGTCCCTGCCCGGGGTGCCAGGTTGTACCAGTGGAAATGAGCTTTTACATTGCAGCAGCAAGGGGATAACTGGGATTTTTTCCCCCCAAAATCCCAGACTTCAGGCTTTGGGAAAGGCTTTCACCCCAGTCCCAGCCTGTCTTGGGGTGGGTGCACAGGAGCTCCAGCTCCTTCCCACGGGGCAGGATGGTGCCCACCTAGATTCAGGTGCTGACCTTGGCAGAAGGGCTTGTTTCCACCTCATCCCGGCCTTGGGAAGCTGCTTTGGGATCTGTGCCTTGGAGAAATCCCAACACAGGGAGCATGGACACCTGTGGGAAGTTGAGCACGAGGGCTGAGAAGTTTTGGGCCCCATCTGTATGGGATGTTTCTTTAGGCAAACCCCCTTTATGTGCCTCAGTTTCCCTGCCAGGCTGAGCAGTGCCAAGGTGGGTTCCCCACAGCTCAGACTGCAGCTGCAGCCCTGGAAAACATCTGGAGCTCAGGTAAGGCGTGATGGGTCCTGGATCAAAGTCAGGGATGAAAGGGGCTGCGTAAGTGCAAATTATTATCCTTGTTAATAATGATGTCCACCAGCTCCCGTTGATCTGCTGCTCAATTAACTTTTTTTAAGGACCCTTAGCAGGTTGGAAAGACACAAATTTTCCCTGGCAGGACCTGTGCTGGTTTAACCCCGTAAGGTTACGCAATTACTGGACTGGCTTGGTCCTTAATTACACTCTCCATAATTTTCCCCAGCACAACTCCTTGCTCTGTAATTCCCAGAATCTCCTTGAATGTGATAGGCATCGCCTTAGCTGCTTTCCAGGTTTCAGGGATAATTGGTTTTCCTTAAGGACACCCAGGATGTCGCAGGATTTCCTCCTGCATCCTTTGTGGGGTTATCCTGCCCCGGGGACCACTGAGCCAGCACAGTGCTCCTCAAGCTCAATGCAAGCTGACTCAATCCCAGGCTCTTGGATTTTGTTTTCCCATCATTTTCCACCCCTCTTTTGCCCCATGGTGATTTGGGATGTTGCTCTTTGGATGAGGCAGAACCCAGGCCTGATGCTGGGAGAGGAAAAGAAAAAAGAAACCTGGTCCTGCTGGTCTGGTTTGTGTCCTGGGAAGTTGTGTTGTCTCTGGTCTCCAGTTCAGGCTTAGAGATTCCTTCTTCCCTTGCAGCTCCAGTCCTAAATGGTGCCTTAATATATATAAAATATATGTGTTAAATCTATTCTTGCTGCATAAGGAATAGTTCCTTCCCATTGCTGCAATGACAGAGGTGCTTCTTGCTGTGATTTTATTTTTTATTTTCCCTGAAATCCCTTCATGAGGGTCACCCTCACCATCGGCTCTTGAGGAGGAGCAATTCTTCCATAAGTTTGGTTTTTGCCTAATTGGCAGGAGCTGGTTGGAGCCCCAAGGACCTTTGGGGGATGGAATTTGTAGAGACACCTTGGCACAGGGTCTGGGCCCCAAAACTGGAATCAGGACTTTGTCACCAAGGTCAAACTCCGAACACAGATGGACTGGATGGACACTGGTCCTGGCCTGTCTGGCCCAAAATTCCTCCCTTCCTACCCACCCAGAGGCTATAAATAACAAATAACAACAACTCCGAGGCTGCTGAGCTATTTGGGGTTTTGTGGGTTATTTTGCTTTGTTTTGCTTTTTTGCATTTAGGAAGTGACTTTTCACAGAAACCACTATTTTATTTTTTTTTACTGAATTTCTTATTGTCCCAGAACTGAACTGTTTATCCAGAGCATTGCCCAGGTGAGCAGAGAGACACTGGGGCAAAGGCTTTCTGGGAAGGAAGGAAAGATGTGCTGGGTCTGTCCCAGCTGTGCTCCAGTGCTCTGGGCATCTCTCCTCCTTTCCCTCCTACCCTCCTTTTCCTTTCCCTGAATATCATAGGATCTGAGAATGCTTCAGTGCATTAATTTCAGACTGAATGTAAATAAGCCATTTGGATTTTTCCCAGTTGAGCAAACTTTCAAACCAGAATTTTGCTTTCCTCTCCTCCAGCCTGGCTCGTGGGATTGGAAGGATTTGCTTCAGTGCTGTCTCTTCTGTACTTGAAACCACTTAATCAGGCTCTAAAATATCCCTGGAATAGGTCAGACAGGCACCTGATTGGGCCAGGCAGCGCGTACGGAAAACCAAGAGAGATTACATGCTCATTTTATCTGCATAAAAAAGATTAGAAAGCTCCCAAACCAAATACTGCTGCATGTTGTTCATGGCAAATGCCTCCCTGGACCATCTCTGTTTGTGTCTCCATCCAGCATTACCTGGTCCCTGTCCAGCCATTCCCAAGGGATTAGAGGGAGAGGGAAGGGGGGACAGGAGGCTCTCCTGAGCATCTCCGTGCTGGCAGGAGTTGCATCCCATGGCATTGAATTTGGATGTTCCTCAAGAGCTCAGATGTGGATCCAGATGTGCCGAGACCCTTTTCCCTCCCTTTTGGTTGACACCACCTAAGGCAAACATCTGCCTTGCCAAAGGGGTGGGATTTGCATCCATGATCCCCAGCCTGTTTTTAGCTCTGTGTGTTGGAGGCATTTTCATTGCCATGCTGTGTCTCTCTGGCATTGGGCAGTGGGCAGGGGAAAGTGCCATGCTAGGGATGGGTCTATCCATCTCCTGCCATCACACCTCTTCCCTTCGAGCCAAAGGCACTTGGGAGGAAGATAAATGAGATCCCAAGAGCCAGGCAGATCATCAGCTACAGCTCAGCAACACCAAGCCATGGGGCAACCTGGGTGGGTTTGACCCAAAACCATGGCTCCAGTTTTGTGTCTTCCCACATCCTCTGAGCCTTCTCAGCTGGGGGTTTGGGAGCCACAGCCAGCTGGGAGAAGGGAATCCACAGGTCCCTGGCAGCTGCAGGATGCTGTGGCACTGCTGCCTGTGGTGTGGCTCGTGTTTGCTCTGCCCCATCCTGGCTCCCACCAGCTGCTGACACAATGCAGTTGTCTTTTGTTTGTCCAGCTCTTTGGGAATGGTTACCTCAGTCCTGCAAGCTCATCAGGAATTCAGTGGGCTTCCTACTCAAAGCACAAAGCACATTTCCCCCTGGTCAGAACCACAGGGGTGGCCCCAGAAGCTCCTGCAAACACTGCTCATGTGGAGCAGGTCCTTCCTGCAGCTGTGGCTCCAAGAGGGATATTTGTACTTTGGACTTTGCAGGAGTGTTACAAGATACTCAGTTACAGCAATGAAACCTTCCTTTACATCCTTCCTCTCCTCCCTCCTCTTTTCTCAGCCTCTTGATGGACTTTGGAGCTCACTGATGTCTCGGGGCTTTCACAACGGGTGGATTTGGACTTTGGAAATATTCAGAAAACCAGATCTGTGTGCATGTCCTGGGCTTGGCAACCAGGAGGTGAAGAAAGTAGTTCCATGTCTATCGCTTTCCTAATCTTTTGCACCTTGGGGCAGTGCTGTGATGTACTGAAACTGGGCTTATTATTTTTAAGTGCCTTATTACCTCTGTTCCCATGAACGAGACACCTCCAGGTCTCCCTTGTGTTGTTCAAAAGGTGATGCAGAATAGGGGAGTGGAAACTCAGACTCTCATCCTGGGCTGTGATGAGCATTTACCCCATCCAGGAAGGGTCTGGGGGTGCAGCTGCTTTGGGGGTGCAGACGAGGAAAGGCATCGATGTCCCATCCCAAGGGCCATCTCTCCTTAGGGCTTTGCCCAGGCTTGTGGATGGTTTTAAACCTGATGCATTTAGATCATGCCTGGTCTTGTTCTGGTGGCAGCAGGGGAAGGAAGGAGCCAGTCCCTGCCCTGTTGGCAGCAGTGAGAGGGGACCCCAGGGGCTCCTGGATCAGGGGCTGGGGGGATTTATAGGAGGAGAGGGAGCTGGGAGCTGTGAGATGACCCTGTGCCAGTGTTTGGGGTCTGTCTGTCCCTGGGCCATCAGAGGTGATGCCTCTTCTGCTGCTCACCCAGTGCACAAGCATTTCCCTGTTCATTCCCTCTGCATTTCCCCGTGGATCAGGGGGTACAGGGAGCTGTGGGCAGGAGCCTGCAGGGCCTGTGCTGAACCCATCCATGCCCAGCTGCCCCAGCCCTGCCCCGGGGTCAGGCTGTGACCATGAGGACAGACAGAGCCCTTACCCCTCTCCCTCCCAGGGGTCAGCACCATCCACACGCTCCCCGTGGACCTGCAGCAGCAGGGATGTGAGTCTGTGCCAGGCAGAGAAGGACCAGCTTACCCAAATTTCTTTCCTGTCTATTTTTGTCTCTCTCCTGGTCAGCTTGTTCCCGTGGGAGTTAATTTAATTGCCACCTTCCTCCCTGCATGGCTGTGGTTGTGTGTGAGACCTTGTGCAGGGTAATTACATCTGTGAAGTGGACACGGCAGAAACGAGCCTTGTCTCCATCACTGTCAGAGCAGCACTCTGGGCATCCACAGGGATCCACTCAGCCAGTGCTGTTGCATACCCACAGACCTCGGTGTCTCAACAGACTGTCCTTGTCCTCAGCCCCTTGGGAATTGGCTCAGAAAGGGCAAGGGATGTAATGGAGGCAGCACTGGGTGGCCACAGCAGGGGCAGGCATCAGCTGGATCTGCCCCTGTACCAGCCCTTCTCCTGCTGCAGCACCTGATTTTCCAGCTCTTTTTCTCAGGGTAAATCCCTGACTGGCAAGGAAGGGGATCTGGTGGTGATGGGGCTGCTCTGGGCAGCCCCAGAGTCTGGGCTGTGGATTTTTAAACCCTGGGCATCTCACAGCAGAACCCATAGGAACTCAGATCCCTTCCCAGGGACCTCCATGCTCTGCACCAGGCACCTCTGGCTCAGGTATCATCCAGAGCTCCTCAGCCATTGGGATTCCATGTCTGGCTTTAGCAGGCATTAGATCAGGTCTGACTCAGGCCAGTGCAGGCTGGGCCATGACAGAGCCTGTGGATGCAGCAGCGTGTGGGAATTATTCACCCCCACATCACACCTACACTCTTATGAGTAGATGACAGCCTGCTCTCTTCACCTCCCTGTTTTGCCCCGGGTTTTCCAGAGGCATGGGAATGTCTTTGCTCCTGTCTGGGACTCCTGTGCTCACACTCTGCTTGGGATTTGGGGCCAACCCTGCCATGTGAAATTACCTGTGCAAGGTCTGCCCGCCTTCCTCCCTGTGCAGGAGCCTAGTTATAATCGAGGATAATGAAGTGGCCCAGGTCTCTCTCCCCCTGTCCCCCCGCCCTTGCCTGCCTGCGTGTGGGACCTCTTGTTATAGCCAGGGAAATTATGGGTCTCTGCTCTCCCTGCCTTCGCCCAGGCTATAATTTAGTTTTATATAAAGTGCGGTCCAGCCCCTGTTGTGCAAGCGGTTGCTATTCCAGGGGATGGGGACAGGGATGGGGACAGGGATGGGGCAGTGGTGGGTGAGGGAGTGTAACATCACACTGAGCCCCCCGACACACCCCACATTTCCCCTGGACACCCCACATTCCACATGCAAACCCACCATGGGGGTGCACTCAGCTCCCAGCCTGCAGAGCTGGCTCTGCTGAAGGTGGTTGTGCCTTCTGGGTTTCTGCAAGGGGGTGTGTGGCACCAGAATTTGTGCCATGGGGAACAACTGGTCTCCTTTTGGGTTTTACTTGCCCCGTCGAGGGGTCCTGCGGTGGCTGCTCCTGTCCCAGAGGGCAGGAGGGTGAGGGGAGGTGGTAGCTGGCTCCTGGAGGGAAGACAGTGGCCCTTTCATGGGAAGGGGGATGAAAAATCCAGCTTGAACCACTGAGTGTAACCAGATCCCTTGGCTTTTTGGAGAAGGAATGTGGGACCTCAGGAGAGTTTTTGGAATGGTGCTGCCGAGCCGCTGGCGCTGCAGTGGGGCGAGCAGCTGTGCAGTGGTGTGCAGCTCTGGTGCCCGTGCTGAACAGCCCCAAATCCTCTGTGGTTCTCCAGCTCCTTCCCCACACTGTGTACAACAGGGGCAGCTGGATTTGGCTTGGGAATCAGAGCCCGAACGCCCTGACTGGTGCTGACTGCAGTGTGTGGGACGTGCTGGGGGTCACTGTGGTTTGGGTGACCCCAGGGGGGCTCAGCTCCAGTCCCGGTTCTCTTGCAGAGGCTGATGAGCCCTCACACCCTTTGCTGAGGCAGATTCCAGCAGCTCCAGAGCCCCGTCCGCCCGCCCGACCTGCGGTGCCGAAGAAGGAGAAACCCCTGGAGGATGAGGAGTCCCCAAAAGTGCTGACGAAGGGTCCCCGGGCTGAGCTCGCAGGTGCTCCCAAAGCTGTGACATGTGAGTGTTTCCCTTGTAGCTCTGGCCACCACCAGGTGCCCCTGCCTTGGGCTGCTGCCATCTCATCAGGAGCAGGGCTCATTAAAAAGGAGGGCAGAGGTGGGAACCTGTCTCCTCCTTGCTTTGTTCCTCCCCACATCAAAGCAAGAGGCATAAAACTGAGCGTGAGTCACCTGGAGTGGGGAAAGTGAAGGGCGGCATCCCCCATGGCTCTGGCTCTCCTGTCTCTGGGCTCAGCTGCAGGCAGAGGGGCAGGAGGGTGGGCAGTGGGGATGCTCTTGGTGGTCTGGGGTCCTTTGGATGGTGGGAAAAGTGACCAGTCCCCAGGGGAAGGAGCTGGCTGCTGGGTGTAGCACACCCCAAAGCCGCAGAGGGACACCCAGGACAGAATGGCTCCACAGGCTCAGTCGTTTGCTGGAGCAAAGGGAGATGCCTCCCACTGGGATGGCTCTTGCCTTGGTGAGTCCAGGGCAAGGGTGAGGCTGGTGCAAGGTCCGGACGAGCCGGGCTGTCTGCACGGAGGAGCTGGTTTTGCTGGAGGAGGTTGGTAAAGCCGGGCTGCACCTCCCCGAATCTGCTGCCACAGCCCTGCCAGTGCCCCCGCCGTGAGAAACACCACCCAGAGGTGGGGATGACATGCCCTGGACCCATTTGCCATTGCAGGGGTGGGAGAGCAGAGCTGGCAGATGTGGGAGCCCGGGGGCCAGGCTCTCCTGGAGACCTGCTGTCCATCCTTCCTTCCCCTGCATCCCAGGGTTTCGCTCCCAGGCTGCCCCATAGGCACAGCCAGTCCCCTTCTGTCGGATGCAAGAGTGCAGCTTTCCCTTCCAAGGGCTGTAAAGCAGCTGGATGCTTCCCAGCTGGATGAGGGAGGGTGGGGATGAGGTTGCACGCTCCAAAGAGCGGGCAGGCAGGGTGGGAAGGGGAGAAGGCAGCAGAAATCCGGGTGCTCCTGCCGGCTACGTGGAGCGAGGAGAGCGCACGTTTCCTCCAGCAGAGTCTGAGCCCTTGTGCAGCATCTGGGAGCTGGGCTGGCTGCCCACAGACATTCTGCACGTCTGAGTCACGCCACAGCCGCTGCACCCTGCGGGCCCACGCAGCCCCCTGCCCAGCCCACCCCCACGGGGCTGGGAGGGACATGGCCACGCTCATCATGGGTGCAGGGACCCCCGTCCTTCCCCTGCCCTCCCTGGGAAATGAGGTGCAGAGCATTGCCTCTGGTATACCCCTCAGTTTGCAGCCGACTCCTCGCAGTGGTGCTGCTGTTTTGGGGGCTCAGCATCACCTGGGGGGGCCATTCCCCCTCTGGCAGTACCTGGGGAGCAGAGTTAGACCCCTCCATGGGAAGGTGAAGGGGGTGATGGTGGCATTTCTGTGCCAGTGGGGAGGGGTCAGGCAGAAGGGGCTGTCAGGTGCAGCAGGGCCATGTCCTTGGCCAGCAGAGCCAAGGCAGTTTGGAATGATGGGTTTGTGGGTTTGGAGCTCTGGGTGTTTGAGTTTCAGGCGAGAGCAGCAAACCCACGTGGCCATGACATGGTTAGTGCCTGGGGGAGGGTCACAGCAGGATGACCCACTGTGGGCTGAGCATCACCCCCGTGATGCTGCCACGGGGGAACCTGAGCTGGGCCAGAAGCATCACCTCGCTGGAAAACCCAAAGTGAGCATCCAGGAGGGTTTTGGTCATTGAAGAGCCACAGGCAGGCTCTTTCCCCCAGACTCCTGGTTTCCCACCCTGGTGCTGGTGGGTGGGTGCAGTGGGGGCTGTCAGGTGGGCTGGTCCCCCCACTCTCACACCTGTGTTACTGTGGAGCACTACACTGATTAGTTTGTGTTGAAAGTGCCTCTTCTAGGAGAGCTTTGGGCTCCTGTGAATTGAAGGCTCTCCTTCAAAAATGGAAGTTATTTTCCCTAACTTAGAGGGGGGGGATTCCTGGCTGCCTTTGGCTGCCATTCTCTGGAGCCAGAGCGTGATTTTGATTTACAAACAGTTTAATCTGAGGAATGCAGTGAAATGGGGAGCGCCAAGAGCGAGCACGTTGCATCCTGCTGCAATCCCAGAGAACTCAGCTGCTGTCGGACTCTGCTGCTGCTGCTGGGTCCCTGCTGGGTCCCTGCTGGGTCCCTGCTGGCTCAGTCCCCGCCTGTCACAGCTCTGGGCAGCCCCAGGCACTGTGGTCACCCTTGGTGCCACTCGGTGCCAGTTCAGTGCATGCACCAGGGCACAGGCAGGTGAGGGCACTGGAGAAGGGTGTGTGGGAACTCAGCACTCCCTGAGGGTTTTTAGGGAGAGGACACAATTCTCCTTTTATCCAAGACCTGTTTTCCATTTCTCCAGTCTGCCCTTCTCCCATCCCTTCTGCTTCCAGCCCACTCTTCCTGCTCAGCCCTGGTTATTTTAAGTTCCCTTCCCAGAGTGCGTCAAAGACCAAGCCCCCCAGTTAAACCTCCCTCTGCTGCCCAAGCCCGGCTCAGCCTTGCAGAACCAGGCACCAGCACCATCCACTTGTGTTTTCCTCCTCCATCTGTTTTATTTTTGTGGGTGCAGGGCAGGGACTGTCTGTGCCCACTCCACCCCTGCATCCCCCCATGCCCTGCACAGAAAGCAGCTCCTGTTCCCCAGTGCCAGAGGTGCCTTTGCCCTCGAGCCTCTCGCCTGAATCATCCCTTGTTTACTGCCACGGGAGAGGAAAAGCAAAGTTTGGACAAAGTAGCATCAGACAGGACTTTATTTGTGGCTTCCATTGGCATGGCTGTGGGGGATGATGGATGCTGGAACCCTCTCCCTTGTGCTGGTTCCCAGTCCTCTCCCACGGATGTGTGGGGACAGGGCACAGCACTGTGCAGGAGCAAAGGGCTGAGACAGACAGCTGACTCTGGCAGCATCCCAGTAGGATACAGGGCACTGGTTCTGGGAGCATCCCAGCAGGACACAGGGCACTGGCTCTGGGAGCATCCCAGCAGGACACAGGGCACTGGCTATGGCAGGACACAGGGCACTGGCTATGGCAGGACACAGGGCACTGGCTCTGGCAGCATCCCAGCAGGACACAGGGCCGCTGGACACTCATGGCTGCAGCATGCAAGGCTGGAGGGAGGCACAGACAGAGTTATTTTCCTCCTTCTACAGAGAAGTTCAGCCAGAGGTTGGGGAGACCTTTAATGAAGTGGCCAGTTCCTGCAGCCCCGGAGAGATGAGCACTCCGGCTCTCCAGCGGTGCTTCATCTGTTCTGGCTTTGCAGAGGATGAAGGGGACAGCCAGGAGCTCCATCTGGCAGCCCCAGTGGCTTCATCCCTCCTGCCTGTGCTGGCGGCTCTGGGATCCCAGGGGACCACCTCCTCCTCTGGGTTCTCTGCTGAGTTTCAGCAGTTGCAGCACATTGTTCACAAAAAAAAAAAAATTTCTCTATTTCTTGCTCTTTTTTCATCCATTCCTCTCTCTGGAGCTTTTGCCTCCTTCCCTCCAGCCACCTCTTCTTCTCCATCTCCTTTTCCATCTCCACCCTCTTCGACCATCCACCTGTTAGCATCACTTCCCAGCCACCCTGTGTCCAGCTGGGGACCAGGTTCCTGTGCAGCGACAGGGCACCAGGCACATGTTTCTCCTTGCTGGAGCACTACAGAAGAGCTTGAGGGGTCTAACGTGCTGCTCTCCCCTCCAGGCCAGCCCCAGGTGCGGCCACCCCCGCAGCCCCCTGGCCCCTGCACCCACCTGCTGCAGAACGGCGCGGGACGGGGGCCGGATCCCGGCGGTGCCAATGGGGATGCAGGGAATGGGGTCTGCCGCCCCCTGCCCAGCACACAGAAACCTCCCCGAAAGCTGCAGTCACACCACTCCATCAACAGCCAGAGCAGCAAGAAGAGCAAGGGCAGCTCCAAGGCGGCCTCTTCCCACATCCCTATTGAGGCACAAGAAGGTACCAGCTCTCCCTGGGGGGGTCCCTTTCCAGCTGTTTTCCAGCCCTGCATCCCTTGGGGGTCTCTCATGTAGCATCCTTCCAGCTCTGCATCCCCTGGGGTCTCTCATGTAGCATCCTTCCAGCCCTGCATCCCTTGGGGTCTCTCATGTAGCATCCTTCCAGCCCTGCATCCCTTAGGGTCTCTCATGTAGCATCCTTCCAGCCCACTGGGAGCCCTGGAGCTGGGAACCAGCCAAGCACCCCTCCTGGCAGCCTCTGTAGAGTGGGTGCTGCACAGGCCCCCCTCTTGTCCTCCAAAATTGGTCTCTTTGGGTGTTGAGGGGGGGCCCTGAAGTAATGCCTGACTCTCAGACCCACTTCCCATCCCTTCCCTTAACTCCTGAGCGTGTTTTTCCACCCTCCTGGTACTCCCTGAGCATCCCTCTCTGCCAGGTGCTGTCTCACCCATCCACACCCATCCCCTCATCCCCTCTCGGGCCATTCCTCTCCAGATTGCTGTGTCCACTGCATCCTCTCCTGCCTCTTCTGCGAGTTCCTGACCCTCTGCAACATCGTCCTGGACTGTGCCACCTGCGGCTCCTGCACCTCCGAGGACTCCTGCATCTGCTGCTGCTGCTGCAACTCGGGCGAGTGCGCGGACTGCGACCTGCCCTGCGACATGGACTGCGGCATCATCGACGCCTGCTGCGAGTCTGCCGACTGCCTGGAGATCTGCATGGAGTGCTGCGGGCTCTGCTTCTCCTCCTGAGGGGTCAGCTTGGCAGGGGGACCTGGAGTGGGACCCCCCCCAGGCTCTCCTGCAA
>JAWWEE010000069.1:3766241-3785000 GCA_035221455.1 Xenops minutus | reverse complement strand
GCCGGTCCCTGAGCTGCTGGGAAACGCTGAAAGACAGAGCCTGGTGAAGGAGGAGAGCACATCCCCCCTTGCAAACCTCATCCTTGGGGCTGGTGAGCTGGACCTGGATCCTGCCTGGGGAAGGGTGAAGCCGTAGGGCCATGGGGACTCCAGGGATGGTGACATCCTGTCATGCTCTACCTCTTCCCCATGCCGGGCTGGTTCCCAAGGATCGAGGGGTCCTCCTGCCACCTGAGCCGAGAGCAGGAGCGCCCACCCTGCAGAGCCTGCAGGTGCCACCCCGGGTCCTGGAGCTGGGGACAGCCTGTCCTGCTGCCACCATCCAGGGCTGTCCCAGGACGGTGCTCTGGGTGCATGGGGGTGGCACAGAGCATCTCCCCGCCCCAGGACACCTCCAGGGCTGGGTGCTGCACAGAGCCCTGCTCCCCACCCGGACCCCTGGGCGATGCTGGAGCCTCCAGCCAGGCTGTGGAGTCCTGTGCTGGGGGACACATCCTGCCAGTCCCCCCCTCCTCGGTGCTGAGACCGGAGCCAAGTGCAATACACGCAGCCTGTCCCCTTCCTGGGAAGAAGCTTTACCTTCACTGGTCCCTGCAGTGGGATCTTAGCCAGGGCTGGGGGGGACCCTGGAGCTGTACCAAGCTGTTCCTGACCCCTGTGTGTCCCAGGGGTGCTGGGGATGGTGGGGCAGGGTGGCTTGGTTGGTGCCCAATGACCCCCAGCAGTTGTTGGCCCCATCCCACCATCCTGGGGACAGGGATCTTGGCTGGGTATGGGTGCAGACACCCCATTGAAGGGCTGGGGAGACAGGGAGGGAACTGTCACAGTATTTTATATTTTTGTCCTTTTCATTTGTTACTGTAAATAAAGGTCTTTCTTCATTTCTGATCGATGGTTTTCCCATCTCGTGCTCCACAGGACACTCCCTGGGGATGGCTCTGTGTCCCCTGTCCCTGTGCCTGTGCCCCATCCTGCTCCCAGCTGCAGGGGAGCCTTTGGCCTTGGGGACATGGGACAGGTCAGTGACAGTCCCAGAGTGCTCCTGTTGGGAGGGAAAACGTGAGAAGACTCTCTCTCATTCACTCCAGGGAACAGGTTGAGGTCCTGGAATGCCCCAGCTCCCCTGGGACAAGCCCTGGCCCTGTTGTCCCACTGTTTCTCCTTCCCTGCTCCTCTCAGGCTCCTGAGCTGCTTCACCAGACCCAAGGCACAAATTCCCTAAAGGAGAAAATAAATTGTGCAAATTCCCGGTGGAAAGACTGAGGCTGCCCAGGGTTGGCATGAGGCTGTGAGAGCTGGCAGCCCTTGGAATTTGGGAGGCTTTGGCCACTCCTGCTTCCGCCCATCGCCTCCCAGCCTGGTGTGAGATCACCAACCATGCCATGTCAGGCTCTGTGGGTCAGGGACCACAGCCCCACACTGGGGTCTCGCTGCCCCTCGGGGGGCTCAGCCACCCCGGCTCAGCTGCTGCCTGGGCTGAAGTTGGATGAGGAGGGAAAAATGCTTAAAAATCGAGGCCAAATGGGTCAGTTGGTCACGGTGACATGGGCTGGTGTGGGATCTGGGCTTTCTGCCCTCCAGTGCTGCTGCTCAGCCGGGAAACCTATTTTTAGTGGTGAGAGAAAGGCGGTCGCAGCCGGCACGGTGCAAGTGCACAGAGGGGAAGAGGATGGTGCAGGCAGCCTTCCTCCACCCACACACCCCAGGGAGGGCTCAGGGACGGGGACTGGGGCTTTATACCTCCCTAAAGGAGTGGGGGGCCGGGGTGTGGGATGCCACATCACTGTCCACCCCAGGATAGGCAGGACCAGGGTCTCATCCAGCACTCGCAGGGTCGGTGGGAGCTTTTCCACAGGCTCTGGCTGAGTCTCTGCTCCAAACAGTTTGCATCCTTGGCAAGGAGGGACGAGGTGCTGGCCTTCCCCAGCCTGGCCTCACTTGTGCTGCTAATTAGGGAGGCTGGAGCTGGCAGGGCTGCTCCCACCAGCCGCGCCACTGCCGGAGTCTCTTAATGGGGAACAGATTCCCCCATGCAGGAGGGCCCTGCAGCTTGGCCATGCCCTGCATGCCTGTGTCCGACATGGGCTGGGGGTCTCACACCCCCCATGTACTCCAAGCACTCACCTGCCCCCCACCTGCTCCCCCTCATTGCCCCAGCCCTTTGCATGCTGCTCCCAAGGGCCAGGTCCCCGTCCCGAGCAGGAGATGGGGGGCAGAGCAGGGCTCCTTGCAGAGCCTCATGTTCTGCTCAGTGAATGTGATGCTCACGCCTACAAATGTACTTTAGTGAGAGCTGCCTCCAAGAAAATGCAAATAAAAGAGCAGTGAGCAGTGCAGGGCTACCCAAAAGCACTGCTCAGCCCTGCAGTGCTGCTCTGCACATCCACCCTCTGAGAGGTCCCACCTTCTCCATCAGTTCTTCAGGGCTGGATGTTAGAAGGGGCAAAGACAGATTTACTTCAGCCCTGACCCCAAGCCTGAGGCACATTCACTGCCCTGAGCGGTGCTGGCTGCTCTCTTCATGTCCCACGTGCTCCTGAAAATCACAGCAATAGTTCTGGGATGTGGGAAGGATGGATCAGGGCAGGGAATGATGAACCAGGGCAGGGAATGATGAACCAGAGGAACTCAAGTCCCTGAAAGGGCTTGAAAAGCCAAGCTGAAGCCTTCCTTTAATGCAAGTTGACTTTGGCAATCCAGGTTGCAAACCACCAGGGAAGGCAAGAGTTAAACTCTCCTGCCTGGGAATTAATTAACAACAGATGTGCTCGGTTTTAACTAATTACTCTCCTGCCAGCACTTGGTTTTTATGGCTCTCAGAGCTGGAGCTGGAACACCATGCCCATGCAGTTGCAGGCTGGGTTTCCCTGGGCACCCTGGGGTTCCCTGCCTGCCTTCCCCAGCCCAGCTGGCCCCGTGTTTGCTGTCTGAAGTGAAACAACTCAGTGAAATGGGCTAAAATCCATCAAAAGATCCAGTCACCGAAGTCAGCCTTGCTGTGCTGTTGCTGGTTTTAGGCACCCTGTGCAGGGTGCCCCTGGTGCCACACGGCTGCTCCCTGGGATGGGCAGAGCCTGGTCCCAGCAGACCATCAGTTGGGTTTTTTCCCTATATTCCCCTGCTGGGGATTCATTATGGGTGGCACATTGGGGGTGTTAATGATGGGAGCTCTGTCTAATTGCTAATGGTTCCAGGGTGCAGCCAGTGCAGAGCAAGATGTGCAACACGAGCCCTGGACACCCTGCAGGAGCTGTGGCAGGCAGGGAGGAACCCCTCGGTGCCAGGGCTGGCTCTCCCCTCTGCCAGGAGGTTTCTGGGCACCACATTTCTCCGTGTGCTGAAGGAGCTGGAAGATGCTGCATGGAGTGAGCCCCACATCCAACAGCTGGCTGCTCCTTCAGTGGGGACGGCTTTCAGCAGCTTGGGCTATTTCTGTCCTCAATCACGATCAATAAAGCGAGAGAGGATTTTTATTTTCCACTCCAAATACTTTCTTCATCCTGTTTCCTCCCAGTTCACACGGCAGACTGGGGTGCACTCCAGCAAGGAGGCCCACGAAGCCATTTCCTCCTCCTTCTCCTCCTCCTCCTCCTTCTCCCTCCTCCTCCTCCTCCTCCTTGCCAATGCAGCCCCCACTTCTGCTCCCACTCCTGCTCCTGCCCCATCCCTGGGCAGCCCCCTCTATTGCCCTGCAATCCAAGGGGCAGGTTTAGCTGGACGATGAGGGAAAGGCATCCCACACGTGCGTGCTCACACACGAAAGAAAACACTTCCAGAGCCAAAGGGAAAAAAGTAAAACGAGGACTTTGGAAGCCAGAGCAGCTCATGTAATCCCAGGTTCTGCTGGGATGGGGGACGGGCCGAGGGGAGACGACTGCAGTCTATTAAACTTCCTTTGAGAACCTGCCAGACTGACAACAGCTGGAAGGAATTAACATTTCGGGTCCACCAGCTCCTCTCCTCGCTTTCACCCTTCCCCAAAAACCAGCTTGAGGCCAGAGGCCCCGCAGCATCACTTTTTCCCACTCCTTGGTGTCCCACAGTCTCTGGCCAGAGCTGATTTCTTTAATCCTGAACCTGCCAGAAGCGTGAGCATCCACTGAATGAAAAATCCAGTGCCTCTGCTGGCACAAGCCTCCAGTCTGGATCCCGTGTGTCTCCAGGGCTGGGACCAAGGTGTGGTGTCACAGCAGCTCTGCAAGGTGGCTTTGAGCCATCTGGCACCTCTGAGCCTTCTGCACGAGAGCAGCACTGCCAAGGAAGGGGAAAATACCTAGGTAGGGGAGGGAAGGGGCAGGAAAGGGTTTGTTGGCCCATGTTTGCTGTCACTTTGTGGTGGGGGGAGCCGGGTGGGACAGCTCTGTCGCCTGCAGAGATGACCCAGGGTTGTGGTGTCTCGAGGGGAGGGGGTGCAGGAGCAGCAGTGTGGCTGAAGCAGTGCAGGGCTGGCACATGACGGGAGGTTTGGCTTCCAAACAGCAATTCTCCTGGAAGCGCCGGCTCCTGCAGCCAGCCTCGGAGGCTGGGACCCCAGCGGAGCCCAGAGATCCCCACAGTCTGCCTTGCTACCAAGTTGGGGAAGGAAAAATGCAGGAGTGCTCGTGTTAACCCTCTCCTGGTGCCTGGAGAGGGAGTGGGGAGAAACCCGGCGAGCCCCTCGCCCTTGGACACTGCCAGAAACCCGGGCAATGAGGGCAGGAGAGGGGTTTGCCCACAGAGCAAACCCAAGGCACAAAGTCAGGATGCATATATGTATATGGATATATAAAAGGCACATGTATCCAGGGACCCCTCTGGATTTAATGCCACCCTTTCAGCCTCCTGCCCAAAGGGAGATTGAATCCCAGGTGTAGGAGAGCTGGACAGACACACAGAGCCTGTCCTGCTCCAGTGGCATTTCCCTGGCCCAAGCCCACCCTGGAACTCAGCACCACCCTGGGCTCAGCCGAGGGGGCTCTGGGCAGAGGGAGCAGGTCAAGGGGGTGCTGAAGGGAGCAGACGATTTTCCAGCATCAGAGAGGTTGGGAAAGCAGGAGGAGGAGGTGGTGGTGGGCTCAGTGTGTGGTCTGGCTGCCCAGACAAAGCCCAGCAGCCCCAGGGCTTGGACAGGCATGGGCACAGGTCCTGGCCAAGGAGCACCATAGGCAGGACCAGCTACAGCCACTGGGCTCCTAATTCTGAGCCCCACGCAGGGTGCTGTGCCCTCTGTGCCTGCAGAGCAGCAGCCTAGACCAAGAACCATCATGAATAAAACTGATAATATATATAAAACTTAATGAACAAAACTTAATGTTTGTGTTTATTACGGCATTTATTCTTTCGTAAAGGCATTTCTTACACCTTAACATACTTCCTATTTCATCTCTTGAGCTGACAAGAACCCCAACAGCTCGAGCACCTCCTTTTTTCCCTGCTAGAATAGCCTTCAGCCCTTTGAGTGGCTTTTGAGTGTCCCCTTGGCCATGAGATGCCAAGGGCTGGCACACGATCCGTGGCACAGCAGTACCTGCCTGTGGGCGCAAGCAGAGCCCTCTGTGCACAGCTCCTCAGGAAGAGGTGCCTCCAAACCCAAATAGTGATTTCCTGCTGCAGTCGGGGGAGTTGTTTTCTTTAAAACTGCAGCTGAAACTGGAGAGGGGTTGGAGTTTGCTGAAATATCTGGGAGCCGGGGAGTTGCTGCGTGTGAGACGGCGCCCGCAGCCAACACACACACCCGCGCACGCCCCCGCCGGGGATGCCAACATTTGAAAGCCATTAGCAGGGATATTTGGGGAGGAAAATTCGGCCCTACCTTTAACCCCACACAGAACAGCCCCAGTGAGTTATGGAGGGGAAAAAACAGCACCATTCCTGAGGGGCGAGGGTGGGCACCTGCTGGGCACAGAGTGGCAGGGCAGGGGGACAGTCACCTCCCGGGCACTAAATCACCCCAGTCACCCCAGTTTCCCTGTGGAAATCCTGCTCCCCATCCCTGCCAGGGCCACAGGGGCAGATGCCACGTGGAGGTGACCTGTGGAGGTGACCTGAGCACTCTCATTTCCCATATGTGTGTGTGACAGACCCATGTGTGCTACATAGTCTGACTGATCCTGTGTGTGTGCATATAGATATAATTATTTTATATATTAGATATAATGTATTTATGTTTTAGATATGTAAAGTGCAGTATATATCATATATATGTTTAAAATGTATATAAAAATGCACACATGTACATATATGCATGTGAATATATAGATACACACACATATATGTGTATACGCACACATTTTTGTGCATTCATTCTTCTGTGTATATATATATATGTATATTTTTTATACTTGCCTAAGCGGTACTATATTTACATTTATATATAGATCTGTCCCTATATGTATTTTGCACAAATATAATTTTTTCTACATGCACCCCAGGTCCCAGCTCCATTCCCACCCCAGCCCTGCTGGTTTCCAAGCCCATTAGTACCTGAGCCCATTCCTGGAGATGGGCAATGAAGGATTGTTTTCATTTAGGGTCCTTTAAAGGGCCTCAATCCCTAAATCCCCTAAATCCTCATCACACAAGACACGCCATAAAGTGTCTTTAGGAATCCCCACCGCTGCTGGACAGCCCTTGTCCCTCTGTCGCCCTTCAAACCCCCTCCTCCCCCGGTGTGTGAAGTTCTTTGGATGCTCCCACCTGGCTAATCCCAAATTGCTGCGATTTACGGCAATTTTATCGGCAGGATGCTGCCCTCTAGTGAAGGCACGACCAGCGCGCCCAGTCTCCCCTCCACTTTCACACTGGTCCCAGTTGCCCAGCAGTCCTGGAGCCCCTGGTTTGTCCCTCGATTGGAACATCCAGACAAGAAGAGCACATTTTTATTGCAGAAGTGCTCAGCGGCTGCACCTCATGTAGAGACACCCACTGCACGAGCAGAGGTTTTACACAACTTGATCTGAAGCAGTTTTATAAAACATCCCAAAAGATAAATCATTATAAGAGACATTAAAAGAGATGACAGAGGCTGCACTGGCAGAAGGAGGTGATGTTGCCTCTGAGTCCCCAGACTGGGGGTTCCCTGGGCTCTGGGGTGGATTTCACAGTCATGCAGCTATTCTGGAGCTGTCCCGCCTGGAGAAGGTTGTTTATTTTCAAGTTATTTGTTTTTAATTTGAGTTACAATTTAATTATCTGGACAGCTAGTGGCACCCTTGCTGGGGGACAGGATGGAGGACAGGGGTGGATGACTGTGGTGACAGGTAGGTGAGTGTGCCAGGTGGACAGGGACCAGAAAAACTCTTCAGAAACTCAAAAAAACACAGGTAATTCCTAATCTGTGGCAGGGAAATAGGCAGTCACTGCATTTTTGCTTTTAGCCCAAATGGGCCAAGAGGTGCCAGGTTCATGGAGCTGAGCTGGCACCTTCTGTCCACACACATATTCCAGAAATCCTGAAGCTTTAAGGAAAGAATAAATAAAAGTGGGCTGTTGGTTGGTACCAGCCTCAAGGACTCCTCCTCCCTGCAGAAGAGTGTGGGGGAATGAATAAAAGTAGTAAGAAAGATGGGAAAAAAAAATCTATCAAGTTCTTCTCTTGCCGCTATCTCCAAGTATAAAAGAAAAAACCCTGTCCCTTTGTCCCCTCACTTGCCCTCTACAGATGCACACGCAAAATCTAATTAAAATTTAGCAGAAGAGGGGGAAAAAAATTACACAGGGTTTTTAGCTTTAAAAAAGAGAGAGAGAGAGAAAGAAAGAAGATCCTTAACAAAGGCCATAATATTAACAGGGCTGATTCGTCAGCCGCTACCTGATAATCTAGAGTTGAGCGAGCTTTATTAACGTTGGAAGCCTTGGCTCTTTGTTAATTACGGGCTTTGCTAATGATTTGGAATATTGGCCGGTTCTGGGGGATGTTGATGAATAGAGACCTCGCCAAGATTTATTCCTAATTATCTCATTTGTCTCCCTCCATTACTTTTTATGGCTGAAATTTATGGAGCTATTACCAGGGACCTCGCCACGGCTCCGAGATGATTTGGGAGAAGAGAGATGTTTAATAATAATAACAATAATAATAATAATAAAAAGCCAGATTAATAGGAAAGCGATTACACAGCGGCGGGGGCTGTTCCTGGGTGACCCCTGGGCTTGGAGCCACCAGCCCCTGATGGTCCCTAGGAGACAGCAATGTCCTTGCTCAGCAGCTGAGGGGTGTCTGGAGATGCTGAGAGAGTTGGGAAATTCCTCCTGGCACCTGTAAGAGTTGGGGAACTCCTTCAGAAGGAGGCAGCAGAAATCCAGCAGGTTTCTTTCCCGTGGCTTCTCCCTGCAGTTGTTCCCATCCTGTCTCCTCCCTCCCCTCAGGATGATGCTCCTGAGCCACTGTGATGCTCTGGTTCCTGATAATACACCCAAGACCTCAACTTTGTGACCACGACAAAACACCAAAAGCATCCCAGGGACATCCATTTAACCCCAGTGTTGCCATTTTCCCTCTCATCCCAATAAAATAATTCAATGCTTTAATACTTGACACCTCTGGATGTTCCTAAAGGGACATTTCCATGTCCCCGGGAGGGGCTGTGGTGACCGTGGCAATAAAAAGTCACGTCTGCCACGTCTGGCCCAGAAAAGCCAAGGGCTTTCCCAGAAAACCAACCCTTTGCTCCCACCCCATCCCGGGGCTGAGCCCACCATCCTTTAATTATCATGCAAAGCAATTATTTTTCTCAGCTGCGCTGGGGACTAATTCTCTCCCAAAGTCTCCCAGTAAACATTTTCCCAGTCCTATCAAATTTGCCACACAAAGGAGAGTCAGGGCTGCAGCTTATCTCCGTGGAGTATTATTCCCCTATCTTCCAGCGTGTAAACCTACTCTGGTCCCGATAAGAGGCCTCACACAAAAGATCAAAGGCAGCCAGACTCTCATGGAGAGGAGGGTTTGCTGCTGCTTTTTTTATTCTGTCCTTTTTTTTTTTTTTTAGTACTATTATAAATTTGCGGATCCAGAAGAAGCTGCATTCCCGCCCAGTAATGCAGATTAAAATAATTACCCACAGCTGGTTTCATTAGCCAAGAGGAAAAAAAAATAGGAGCATTAGGGATCTGGGGAACCCCAAATTACAGCATCACTCGTAGGGGCTTTGCTGGGGGGGCACAGGGACAGGAATGTCCTGACAGACATCCCAGGGATGGGACAAGTGCCAGCACAGCCAGGTGGAAATTGGTGCCAGTAGAAATCCAAGGCTCTCTGGAAGCTGGGAGAGCTCTTTCTTCCCTCAGGTTGGGAGGAAGATGGTGAGTGATCACCATGGATATCTCTGGTTGGAAACATCAGGGTGGTGCTTGAAGATGAGAGACATGCCAATGAATAGGACAGGGATGGACCTCAGGGCATCCAGCACTCCTGTCCCAGCACAACCCCAGGGATCCCGACCCAAACCCACCCTCCCAGCACCCCAAGGACCCAGACAATGCTCACACCCTCCCCATGCCCATTTTCCCCTCCGGAGCCAGGCAATGCCAATGGCACCGGCCGAGGATCGGGCTCAGCGTGGGAGTGAAGCTCCCCCTTCCCACCCGAGCTGCAGCCCGTCAACACAGATGGCAAAATCTAAATGTTATGATAAGGTATTTCTCCCAAATTTCCATCTTAATAGAATTATGAGCCTGTAATTACCCTACAAGCCTGAAAACCTGCCGGAATCCCAATTAGGAATCTGAGGACATAATTGGCCCCTAATTAGAAAGATTTGTCAAATGTGCACAATTTTCTCACCTCTTCATTTTTTTCCCCCCTTTTCTTTGCCTGTTCTTTTCCCCCTGGTGAAAATACAGATATTTTCTTTTCCCCTCCACCTCTTTCCCCATAAACACAGGGCTGCAATCCCAGCTGCACCACGTTCCACATCCTGCTCCTCCAGGCTCTTGGGAAAGATGAGCTCTGCAGCAGGTGTTAGGCCAATTTATTTTTTTTTATATATTTCCTGGAAAACTGAACTATTAAAAAATAATAAAGAAATATATAAATAAGAAGGAGAAGGAGAGACCTGCCAAACTGCAGCACTGCTCCCCTGCAAGAATGGGCACCCTGGGCTGGTTGGGGTGATGAAGTGGATGCTGGAGCAGCCTTTGGGGTGGAAGATCTGGAGAAGGCGGTGGATGCTGGGCACAGTGTGCTGTGGGACAGAGCATCACCCCATGGCTGCCATCCCCAGTGGCATCAGACAGTTTGGGGCAGCAGGGGCTGGGATGTAGTGTCCCTGGTCCCTCATGGCAGAGGCACAGCCAGATCCAGAGCAATCCCTCTACCAAAACCAAGTACACAGTGCCAGGCTGTCCCCAGAGTTCTGAGCCTTGTGGTGCCCACTGAGATGTGAAATCCCACCCAGGAGCAAAGCCGTGGTGGACCCTGTGAGCCCCAGCCAGGTAAGAGCACCCAGTCAGCCCAGTGTGCCAGTTTTGGGGAGGATGGACCCTCGCCACTGCAAACAAGTTGTCAAGTGAAGCCCAGAGGGGTTTTGGGCTCATCCTGGACAGAGCTGGAGGAAAGGGACTGGAGTGGGGCCCCATGGGGACACCTCCAGAGGAGGTTTGTGCTTCATCACCAGCACATTCTCATTAATGACCCCTGTGAATGTTCCTGCCCACCCCACAGGTGTTTCTGCACCCCAGCCCTGTCCAGACTCCCACCTGGAGCCACACACCATCCCGGTGCCATGTGCTGGGAACACAACCACCCCCCTCATCTTCCTCCCCCTCTTCCCACCAGAGGCTCTTTAGTTAAAAGCGACAACAGGAGGGGAGGGATGGGGGGGATAGGGGGAAGCCTGGTTTTCCTAATTAACAATTAGCACAGAGTGTGCTGCTAATTATGTGGTTCCATGTAATTAAGAAGCTAATTAGTGCAGTGTCAATTAAGATTTAATTAGTACCCTTGTCAAAAATACTTGAAAGCGCAGTTTATATGCAAGTACTTCAATATTTCAATGGTCACGATCTCGGGAGCACCCGCTGCCAGCCCTCGCCAGAGCCTGGGAACAGCAATCCCCACTTTATTGCTATTGCCCTTTAAAATCCTGCCACGTGTATCCTGTAAGAGACACCTGTATTGACTCTGCAGGCAGCTGGTGACGTGGCAGAGCTTTGCTTCCCACCAGGATGGCACAGGCATTGGCCCCTGGCATCCCCAGGGATGGGCCAGGTGGGTGTGAAGGGTCTCTTACCCGGAGCACATGGCACAGAGCTGGGGGTACCAGCCCCTGCAGGACCCTGGGGCTGGCAGGGATTTCTCCAGCATCATCCACAACCCAAGTCCATGCCCAGGCAGCTTCCGTCCCTCCCTGGAGCTTCCAGGCTCTTATAAAGCCAAGATGTGACACCCAGAGGGTGGGTGTTTTGTGTGCCCAAGTGCTCTGATCCTTACAGTCATTCCTGCTTCCTCCAAAGGTGACAAAAACAAACCTATCTCCAGTCTGGAAAAGAGTAGAGCAGCTGGACCACACTGCACGTCCCCAGAGGGACACCTTGGACCAGTGCTGCTCCACGAGGCTGTGCCCAAAGCTGCTCACCAAACTCCAGACACAAAGGTGGGACAGCAAAGTTCCCCCAAAAGCCCTGGGAACCAAAGGCGGTGATGGCAGAGCAAGGAGGAGGCATGAAGGAAGGATAGGGAGAGCCAGGGGGGATAAAATCCACCCCAAACCCCATATTAGCACAAGGAGAAGCCCCCTCTGGTCTCTGTTTGGCCCTGGTGAGGATCCCAGGGCCACCAGCAGCGCTCCCAGCTCCTGCCTGCAGTCCTCAGGATTGTCCAGGAATTCCTCCTGTCAGGAAGGGTGTGGGCTGAGGCAGGAGGAGGAAAGGAAGAAATATGTCGAGGGCTCTCAAAGCTTCAAGAGACACATAAACAAAAAGCCACCTACACAAACACGCCAAGGAAACCCTCCACAGTTTGTAAATCACCCTCTGTGAGAGGCTCGGAGGCTCCTGAGCCTGGAGACGACGGAACAGAGCCAGACGTCGCGCTGTTTCAGCAGGAAGGCGCAGGGCTGCTGGCAGGGAGCGAGCTGGGATGTGCCACGGGAGCAGCTGGGAGGGGATGCAGCTTCCCAAGCTCACAGCCCGCTTCCACATGCCCTGGGAGCTGCTCCATGCTGGCTACAGGAGCTGCTGTTTGTCGTGTTCCCCTCCAGCACGACCCTGCCCAAATTATCCATGTGTAAATCCAGCCCCAAGGACACACTCCTGCAAAGCCAGTCAGCAAAGCAAAGCTTTATCCCCAGGCAGCTGCTCTGTGCCAGGCCAAGGGAGCAGCCTGGAGCCCAGCAGAGCTGGCATGGAGCATCCCTTGGTGATGGAGCATCCCTAGGCAATGGAGAATCCCTTGGTGGTGGAGAATCCCTTGGTGATGGAGCATCCCTAGGCAATGGAGAATCCCCAGGCAATGGAGCATCCCTTGGAGATGGAGCATCCCTAGGCAATGAAGAATCCCTTGGTGATGGAGCATCCCTTGGTGATGGAGCATCCCCAGTAAATGGATTCTTTCCTGCCTCACCAGAGGGTTCAGCTCCTGTCCAGGTGACAGCAGCGGGTTTTACACCCCAAGGAGGAACAGGGGTGGGTTTCTTGCCTCCACATTAATTGTGTCTCAAGTGGGAAGCTTCCAGCACAATGTTGAATAGTGGGGAAACCTCCAAGGGACTGAAAGAGGGTGAGGACAATCCCTCAGAGTAACTCCATGGAGGAAATGAGCTGAGGAGGCAGCAGAGATCAGGACAGCAGTAGCTGGGGGGCTCCCAGTGCCAGTCATGAGAGGGGACCCAGATCTGCTCCATGAACAGAGACGGGAACTCGTGTTTTGGGGGGTGGTGAGGACAGACCCCATAGCATGGCTTTGAACAGAGCTGTCCCACTCGCTCAGCTCCAACAGGTCTCTGTCATCCCCCCTGGGAACATGGTAGAGGGGGATGAGTGGGGTTATCACCTGGTTTTAAAGAGGAGAAAGGAGATGAGAGATCCTCACACCTCCCCAGCCATCCCACCTGGAGCTGAGCCCGGCAAATCCCCCACTCCAGAGTCCCACGGACAGAGGGACGAGGAGTCCGGGGAGCACAGGGGATGCACAAGAGGTACCAGGATTTTTCCCCCCCTTCCCTTCTCCCTCCCTCCTGCCTTGTACGTGGCTGAGCCGCTGCTCTCCCACAACGGCTGCCAAAATACAGCGAGACAGGGTATAATTACAGACACTTACTGTGGCCATTACACCACCAGCACGGGCTGCGCAAAGTGACACACGACCCGTCAACTCCTTATTCACGCCATTAAGGGGACTCATTAGCATCTTCGCTCAGAAGCAAAATTACCCTCACTGCTCATTTCAAGATGTCATAAATTTTAATTTAGGACCCAAAGATAGCACAATGGGAGCGAGCTGGCTCTCTCCGGCAGTCGCTGGCTGGCTCAGGGAGGTGGAGGTGGTGGGAGGGAGGGAGGTGGTGGTGTTGGAGGGGGAGGAAGGAGAAATGAAAGGGCTGGTTTGATAAAAGATGGTGGGGTTTTCAGCAGAGATGGGGAAGGAGGGAAGAGAAGACGTGCCCAAAGGCCTGGCAAGTGCTCTGCCCCATTGGAGGCAATGCAGGAGGAGGAGGAGGAGGGAGCCTGCTGAGGGATCAGGAGTGGGAGAACAGGAGCTGTGCAGATCCTGCCAGGGCACAGAGTTGGCAGACCTGGAGTTCTGAGCCACCAGCACAGCCCAGCATTACAACGTGGTCCTTCCTAATCCCTTTCCCCATGAGACTGCCCCATCCCTGGAAGTGTCCAAGGCCAGGTTGGATGGCCCTTGGTGCAACATGATCTAGTGGAAGTTGTCCCTGCCCATCTCTCTTCCAACCCAAACCAGTCTGAGATTCAACGATTTCATCACCCAGCTGGGCACTGGCTGGGGTTTTTTGGGATATCTCCTCCAGCCCCCCAGGGGGAGGTCAGGCTCCCACCCCAACTCCCAGCATGGGAAGCAGAGTCTGGAAGAAGAGCAGCCCAGGGCTGGGATGCTGCAGCAACAGCAGAGAGCAAATCCCTGTGAGAGGATGCTCTTCACGCCTGTGACACACACTTTGCTTTAGAGCCCATTAAGGGGAGACACAAACCATCTCACACAATGCCATCACAGCGCTCCGTATGTTCCCACTCATCACTGAGAGGAGCAGGGGGAGCGCTCAGTCCACCGGGCTCAGCTCAGCCCCTGGAGAGAAGGAGGCACCCCCAGGACATCCAGCTTCAGATTGATCTGGATCTACCCCTGCTGGACCGGGATCTTTGCAGCCAGGGATTCAGCAGAGGAGCAGGAATGCGTTAAAATTCCCACCAAAAAAATGTTGCTTTTATTTTAGTGCAAAAGCAGCTGTTGGAACTGTGTCTGCACAGGGCACAGGGGAGGTTGCAGGGCAACTTTTGCCAAAGCCCTTCCAGCCCATCTCTCCCTCAGCCAAGCCCTGACAACCTTCCTGATGGTTTGGGGTACCCAACCCACACCAGGACACCCCAGCCCATGGGTTCTTGTTTAAACCTTCACAACAGAGAGGGGAGAGACCCCTCCTCTCCTCCTTCTCTGCAAACTCTGCCAGCACCAAACACAATTACAAACCTCTTAAACTTTACCAGCTACCAGGCTCGTGATTAATGAGTTCAAATGTCCACATCTCTAAAAAACAGGGCGGGGAGAGGGGGGGAAGAATTAGAAGAAAAGCAGCTCCAATTACAGGCAGCCAAGGGACTCTGGCCCACTCCCGTGCTATAAGAACATATATCCAGAAAGGTTATGTTAATTTTTAATGTACAAGACTGTAATTAATTTCTGGGGCTGGCTGGATTAGCAGAGAGTGTAAATTTCAGCCTCAGCTCAGGCTGCAGATAAACCAACACTGCAGGGCTGGGGCCTCAGGGCTCCCCAGGGCTGGAGCAGCTCCAGGACAAGACCATGGATCTCGGTGGCTCCTGGGGTCCCCATGTGTCCCCACCTGGCAAGAACCCCCTTTGCCAGCCCTGGGCACTGTGCTGGTGGCATCAGGGATGGGGTTGTCCATCCACACCCACACCATGTCCAGCATTTGGGATGCTAAAGGATCCAAAAATGCTTTGCAAAGATAAAAACACCAAATAATCCCTTCCCGAAGCCTTTGGAGTGGCTGGAAGGAAAGGGTCTGGACCTGGCAAGCAGGGATCATGTGGCCTGGAAATACAGTAAGTTTTTAAAGGCAAGAAAAGGCTCCATTATTCTCCCATTAAAGTCTCCCCCTCTCTCCCTTCCCTCTGTCAGTCTCTCCTTCGCTCACTGACTTCCCCCAGCCTCTCCGAAGACAGATCGTTCCCTTAATCATTCTGGAAAAGAACCCCAAGCCGATATAATATTATAATTAATTAATTCACTAAAAAGGTATTAAATTTCTTTTCCCCCCTGTGGATATTATCTGAATTCATTGACCTTTAGAAAAATCACCCTCTAATTGTAACCAGGTTCAAGTGCATTTCCAGCCTGTCCCTTTTACATTAATAATATCTTCCAGGACTCCACTATGCTGCTTAAATATTGTATAAATTTCACTGCCCCCTCAAAAAAGGAGAGAGAGAAAGGCATGAAATGAAAACTATGAGCTGATTAAACCAGCTCTGGAGTGTGGGGGGAAGAGGGAAAAGGAATCCACAGTGGCGTGGGAGATGGACAAACCCACAGCAGGATCCTAAAGGGAGCTCAGGCTGAGGAATTCCACATTCCCAAGGTCCCTGTGATTGCCCAGTTGGGAGGAAAAATCCCAGGATTGGGATGCAGGGTGGCTCCCAGGCAGAGCATCCTTGGGAAAGCAGATTGCCAAGGACTTTGGGGTGCAGCTTGGTGGGAAAAGGGGTCCCCGCACATCCATGGGGAGCATGTCCATGTGACAAACGAGGATTAGATTTCCAATGGGAATTCTAAACACCAAGACAATCAAGGCACAGCTCCCCCCAGCCTGGCCCTCCTCAGGGTGCCAGCACCCCTGGGTTCCACTGCTGCTCTTGCCATTCCAGGTGCCAGCTGTCCCCTGTGCTGGTGGCAGGGACAGGGCTCTGCTGCTCTGAGCTCAGCATGACCACACTTGAACGCCCAGCCAGCAGCTGCTGCAGCATCCAGCGCTGTAAATCCAGGTCCAGGCATGGAAAATCCGGGTAGACTGGAGGGTCTATCGAGTGTCCCAGGCCAAAGCTCATCCTGGCAGACATCCCAGCCCTGCCAGGGCCAGTGGAGCGGGGCCATTTGGCTCCAGAGGAGACTTGGGGGTGCAAATTCTTGCTGATTTACCCAGGAGGCAGAACTCAAACTCTCCCAGTACCTCAGCTTGTCTGAGCCAAATGTGACACTGGGCTGTGCAGAGCCAGTGGGGAAATGGGCTTTACTCCCTGGGAGTTGAGCCTGGGAAGTTTTTGTCCCATGGGAAAGGGGCTGCTCTGGCATCACTTCTCCACAGGAGCTTCCACCTGTACCACAGGGACTCAGGCAAGGGCCAGGTCACTTCCCCAGACAAGTCTCTGCATCCTCACCTGGGGGGTGAGGAAATTGAGGCATGAAACTTCTACCTGCACCTCATTTTCCTCTTCCCAGAGCTTTTTTCCAACACATCCATAGTCCTCTTCCCAACTCCACCAGCCTTCAGCCCCAGCTCTCCTAGCCCTTTGGTTTTACAGCATAGACACTTCCAGAAATCCTCATGGCCATCAGACCATGGGCAAGGGATCCACGCATGGTCTAAGAGGCTTCCCAACCCCACAGCCTTAGAAAGCTGCTGATGGAAAAACAACAGGCCAAACACATCCAGGGAGTGACCTTTCCAAGCCAGCAACTCACCCAGGGACCAACTGAGACCCTTTTCTTTGGAAGGAATTTCTGGACGGGCATCAGAGGCTTTCTAGTCTCTCCCTCTTTATTACATGCAAAGATTTACTTGCAAAGAGCTGTTTTGGTTTCTGGAAGCCAAGGCAGATGTGTGGCTGTTCCCCCACCTGAAAAAGCCATCCTTTGCTCCTGACCTCATCCCAACTGTTGCCACAACAACCCTCAGAGAGACGTCAGGGCAAAGGATTCGGGAATCAGGTGGGGAAGGAGCAGCTGAAATGCTCGAATCACAGAAAGAGCTCAGCAAGAGCCAGAAAGGAAATGAAGGGAGATGGGGAGAGAAGGAAAACCCAGCAAGAGCCCAGCACTGAGACAGGGAATGGCTTCCAGATCACAGGTCTGGTTTGTCCCACGCCAGGGATGCAACAGGGATATGGGAAGGAGTTCAGAGAGCCCAAGGTTTGGGGTGAAGCCTCTCAAGTTTCCCACTCCTCTTGCTGCTCTCCACTGCTCTTCTGCTCCAGTTTTTAGGGTTGCCTTGCTTGGCCAGGCATCTCGCTCCAGAGGTGCTGAGGGCTGGATTGGCTTGTGCTTATTCTTTCTTCCTTCAGGATCAAGCCCATCTTCTGTTTCACTGAAGGGTTTTTTCCCCTCCCCAAGAAAATCTTTTGTAGAAAATTCTCTGGGTTTTGAGAACAACTTGGCACCAGCATTTTTGAGGGGGTTGAAAACGTGTCCAAAGGCCGGTGGGAAGTCCCAGCCCTCTTTACACAGATTTCTGTTTTCAGACAAGTCCAGTCTGGTCATAAAACAACAGAACCAAACCCAGCCCTTAGACCTGTCACATGGAGCAGTCCAAGGGGATGTGGTTGTATCCCCCCAGAGTGTGGTACCCACTGTTCCTGCTCACAGAGGGCATCAGCTCCAGCACAACACACCACAGACAGGCCAATTCCAGCATCACCTACTGGGAAGAGCTGGGTTTTGCCTGGAGTAATTCCCACATGGAATCCTAAAATGATTTGTGTTGGAAGGGATCTTATAGATCACCCAGTTCCAATCCCCTTCCACTGGAGCAGGTTGCACCTCCGTGGCCTCCTCTGGACTTGCTCCAGCAGCTCCACATCCTCCTGAGGCTGGAGCTGCAGACAGGGCTGCAGGTGGGGTCTCACCTGAGCAGGGCAGAGGGGGAGAATCCCCTCCTTACCCGCTGCCCACCCAGCCGGGGCTGCAGCCCGGGGTGTGACGGGTTTGGGGCTGCAGCCCGGGGTGTGACGGCTTTGGGGCTGCAGCCCGGGGTGTGGTGGGTTTGGGGCTGCAGCCCGGGGTGTGACGGAGTTGGGGCTGCAGCCCGGGGTGTGACGGATTTGGGTTTGGGAGCTCACACCTGCGGGTCGTGTCCCGCTCGCAGCCCGAGCCCGCAGCTCCGCAGTCCGACGGGGCGCACCGCGCTGCGGGATGCGCGTCCTGCGGGGCCGGCTCCCGGCCGGAGCCCCGGCTCCTCCGCAACCATCTGGCTCTCTCTTGTGGCTGCTCAGCCCCGCTGCAGCCTCGCTGCTGCCGCCCCGACCCGCGCCTGGACCCATCCCGGTGTCCCATCCCGGTGTCCCATCCCGATGTCCCATCCTGAGTGTCCCATCCTGCGTGTGCTATCCTGATGTCCCATCCCGGTGTCCCGTCCTGCGTGTGCCATCCCCGGCTGTCCCATCCCGGCTGTCCCACCCCAGTGTCCCATCCCGGTGTGCCATCCTGCGTGTGCCATCCCCGGCTGTCCCATCCTGCGTGTCCCTTCCCGGTGTCCCATCCCGGTATCCCATCCCGGTGTCCCATCCTGGTGTCCCATCCTGGTGTCCCATCCACGATGTCCCATCCCAGTGTCCCATCCCGGCTATCCCATCCCGGTGTCCCATCCC
>JAWWEE010000069.1:3748997-3766141 GCA_035221455.1 Xenops minutus | reverse complement strand
CATGTCCCATCCCGGTATCCCATTCCGGCTGTCCCATCCCGGTATCCCATCCTGGTGTCCCATCCTAGTGTCCCATCCCTGTGTCCCATCCTGGTGTCCCATCCTGGTGTCCCATCCACGATGTTCCATCCCAGTGTCCTATCCCGGTATCCCATCCCGGTATCCCATCCCAGATGTCCCATCCCCAGTGTCCCAGCCACGCATGACCCCTCCACCCTCCCAATCTCTCCCTCCTTCCTCCTCCCCGTGGGAACAGCCACGACATTGGGAAAAAGCCCCACAGGCAGTGCAGGACCAGCGATCCCACTGAGAGAGCCCAGCACGGGTCGGGGGGACAGAGGCGAGGACACCCCAGTGTGGTGGCACCCCCCCTGCCCCCCATCCCACCAGTCCATCCCATCCACAGCCCCAGCCAGTTCTCCCTCCCTCCCTCTTCTATCCCACTCGCAGCCTTGACACCGCTTTTGCCGTGGGTGGCTCACAGACTGTAATTAAGAGCCTCCTCTCCCACCTGCCCCAGCTCCCTCTCCACAGCTGCTGTCGAAGCCAAGGGAACCCCCTTTCGTCCTCTCTCTCCTTTATAATTTTATTTTTCCCCCCCTCCCTTCGGAACATAAAGGGATGACAGTGCTCCGAGCCAGGGTCTTTTGCATTTCTGAGTTGGTTCTGTTAATTGGAAGGAGGGTTAAGAATCTGCAAGGTCGTTTCAATCTACATCTGACCTTCAGAGTAATCCTCTATGCCAACACCAGAGCATGTCATTAAAATGAGGCCCTCTTCCATATCCCGGCATCCCTTTATTCTCTCCTTGTGCACATTAATTGCTCATAAGTTGATTTGATCTCCCTATTCTGCAAGAAGTAAATTGCCCTCTTATTTCGCCATTTTCATCCTGTTTTCTTAATTAGGCCCTTAAAAATCTCTAGGGCCTCAGCCGGGCCGCAGGCCTCATCCTGGGAATAAATTTTGATCTCAGCCTGATAAAGAGTGAGCAAACCCGGAGATGGAACAATGTCATTCGCTCCCCTCCCTCCCTCCACACTATTCTCCTGACATGAAAAGGCTATCAGTTTTTCTCTGTGTTAATATAGGAAATAATTCACACTTCAGGCGTTGTTCTCTATTTAGTGTTCACACTCCCCAGATAAATCAAATCAGGGATTTTTTTTTTATTTTTTCTCTAAAGTGTCTGGAACCACTCACTCCTTCTCCCCCCCATCAGACTCCTCTTGCTCTTTTTTCCCCTCCTTCTTCTTTTAATAAAGTTTCCAAGATTAGCCCCTGTGATTTTCCATCCTGGGAAGTCTATTTTAAGGTGGATTTGCTTTCTTTTTTTCCCGTGTGTGTGTGTTTAACACCATCACAGAGGGGAGCTGGGGGCAGTGGGAGCCTGGCACGTGGCTGCAGATGTGGCATGTGATGAGTTTTGCCAGGCATGGGCTCAGCAGGACACTTTATAAACAGATTTTTCCCCTGGCACTGGGCAGGAGGGTCCCCAGCCTAGCCCAAAACCTGCTGTACCAGGGGTCCCAGCCCCCCAAGGGGTTTTGCAGCACCCAGGGGTGATGCCAATCCAGCCCCAGCAGTGGGAAAGGGGCAGCAAAGCCCCCACACAGGTTGATTAACCAGAACCTCCCATGTCCCAGCCATGCTCAGCACCAGGAGCTGCAAACCCTGCCAGAACACCCATCTGCAGGGCTCTGGAGGGACCCCAAAAAGCCCAAACCACCCCAGGACCAGCTGAATATGAAGCACAACAAGTGTTTCCCCCTTAATCCAAGCCAGGCGTTCCCACAAAAGAAATCCCAGCCTGCAAACCCAGGGCAGCTACTCCCTAAGACAGGGATGCTGCAGCAGCCTGAAATTTGGGGACAGTTGTGGCATCGCTGTGTCCTTTGAGCACCATGATACTCCCTCCCCTCAGGACAAGAAGAAACTGCAACGCTCCAGGATGTTGTAAATAAATATATTTTAATGATTCTTCTTCCATTCCAGTTCATTCTTTTATACATTTATTTATAAAACAGTAGTAAAATTTTTTAATCAGAGCACAGTGCATTAAAAAAAAAAAAAAAACAAAACCCAAAAGATTAAAAAAAATAATAATTATAATCCACAACTCTTTCCTCATGGCTGGGGGGGACCCCACATCTCATGCTCTGGTTGAGTCCTGCCAGTGCCCGAGGGCACAAGAGAACCACCCTAAAGCCACATAATCCCCATTTCCTATGGGATTTCGTATGCCTGCCCCGATGCAGCCACACAGCCCCTCTGGGGTGCAGAGATCCGTGGATCCCCACACCCACAGGGACCCAGCAGAGCACTGGGGTGCTGTCACCCTGCCAGGGGATAATTCTCTTTACAGGCACTAATGGCAGCACACAAATGGTGCCAAGGCTTCCTGTGAACATCCCCAAACCCTCCAGCTCATGGCCCAGAGCCCCTCGCTCAGCACCCTCCTTCCCAGACCCTGTCCTGTCCCAGCACTCCAGGACCACTCCAACACCTCTTCCCTCTTCCCTCCCCCATTCCTCCCCTCCTTCTGCACTTCCCCACACCCTCACATCCCACAGGCACCTCCCCAGGGGGGCACTGGGGCTGTCCCCCACTTCCAGTCCCAAATCCAGCCACGATGGGGCATATTTGTCCCACCTTGGATGGGCTTCTCCAACCCCACGACATCCCCCGTTGTTGGTCCAGGACTTGGGTGCACCCAGTGAGCCCCATCCCTGTGGGCACCCACGGCCTGGGGGGTGATGGTTGCCAAGGAGGTCTCCTCTCCCTAGGCTGCCCTCCTCTCCCTGAATAAATCCATGCAGTATTTTCCCTGTGAAGTGTCCCCATGCCCTTCCCAGCTCCTTCCCAGCCACTAGCCAGGCTGAGAAGGCAGATGAGGCAGAGCCCAAAAGAGACCCAGCATGGAGCCATCCTGGCTGGGGAATGAGCTGCTGACACTTGGAAGAGAAACAAATCCCAAAGTCCAAGGCAGAGAGCAGCAGCTCAGGTTTGGCAACCGGTACAAACCATTCCCTGGTCACAGCCCAGATCTTCATGCCCACATGGGGCAGGACTTTCAACAAGTATCCTCAGAAAAGTGTAAAACCCCTTTATCCTTCCAGCAAAGAGCCAGGGCTTGGTGTCATAGGGCAGAGGCACCACTGTGGGGACATCTGAAGGTCACCTGACACTGTGTCCAGCCCTTGTCCAGAGGCCAGTGAGGTTTTGGGGTGGTGGGTGCTGCCAAACCCCAAGCTGGGGTCCCCCCATGGGGTGGGGGTCACAGCAGGGGGTTCATGGAGCATCAAACATCCCATCCCAGCTGTTCTGGATGCCTTCAACACCCACCTGAAGTGGCAGCCTCAGACCCAGCCCACTCAGACAACACCCTGGGGCCATGTTAATTAACGTGCTCCATTAATTGGAGCCCCCTGTCTCCCCCCAGCCCTGTGGCCCCGGGTGCTCTAGGGAAGGAGGAACCGTGAGGGACGTGGCACTGTGAAACATGGGGGGACTCGGAGACCACACTGAGGAAGATTCCTTGGGAAGGTGGGAGAGGAGGCAGCAAAGCCAGACACAAAGCTTGGAGCGTCGTCCCTCTGCTCCCAGGGGCTCGAGGCTCCAAGAGGCACCCTGGGCAAGGGGGTCAGGCCAGGAGGGTTTCACTGAAAGGCAAAGCAGCCAAGACAAGGCTCCCAGGCTGTGGAATCTGCAGTCGGGCCAATGCCACGGCAAGCCAGGAAGGTCCATTCCTGCCCCTGGCAAAAACAAGCTGCGAAAGACACGGTGGCACCCAGTGGGCCTGACCCAAGCCCCTGTTGCATAGAGAAAGGTACTCCTGGGAAGATTCAAGTGCATGGCAGGACGGGCTCCTCCTGCCAGGCGTGTCCTGTGACTTCACAAACCAAACCTGACGGGCCAGTCCTCGCCCCAGCTCCTCATCACAGCATGTCTGTGTCCTCCATGCTGAAGCTGCTCCGGCGACTGCTGGCCTTGGAGGCCTCCGGGGACATGGCCGAGAACAAGGGGTCAGAGGCCAGGGGCAGCATCGTGTCCTGCATCAGCATCAAGTCCAGCTCCTTCTTGGATAGGGATGGGAAGGAAGCGCTGTGGCCGGGCTCCAGGCTGTCCGGGAAGCCCTGGGAGCTGTCGTCGAAGCTCAGGCTGTGGGTAAAGTCCAGCTGGTGGAAGGGAGATGGGGGCGGCGGGGGCAGCGCTGGCTGTGGCTGTGATTCGGGGTCCGGGGGTGGCAGCAGTGGCTCCAGTGTCCCCTCGTCCCCACTGGCTTCTTGCTTGACCACTTGCTGAGCCAGCTCGGCCACGTTGACGCCCGAGGGTGAGGAGGTGGGCAGCCCGTGGACACGTGCCTGCATCTCCAGCTCCTGCCAACGGGACACAGAGGGGCTTTGGTGGGATGTCACACACAGGGACATGGCACATGGACATTGATGGAGGTGGCACGGACAGAGGGACTGAGCTAAGAGAAGGAGCCCGTGGGGGGATGTGGAGGATGGAAAACGGTGACCCACACAAAGGTCAACACAGTGCAGTGACCTGAGCCTCAGACATCAGGTTTGCCTGAAGACTGTTCCAGCAGAGGGATGAGACCCCTTCACAGGGCAGGAGTGAGCTGCTCGTGGGACTGGAGAGGAGCAGAGGGAGGGAAGAGCACAGGGAAGCTCACCTGGATGCGGAGCAGCAGCTGCTTGTTCGCCATCTCCAGGCGCCGCGAATGATTCTCCAGGTCCCGTGACCTCTGCAAGTCCTTCTGCATCCTCTTGATGTAGTCCACAGACGCCTTCAGGATCGTCCCTTTGTTCCAGCGCACATCCCTGTCACCCAGGATGGAAAAAGAGATGGACCTGTGTGCTCTCACCCCTGCTCCACCAAAAGCCCCTCTGCAAGGATCACCGTGTGTTGAGCAAGCCCAGGGAACCCACAGTTATCCCAGCCCTGCAGGAACCACGGATACGTACAGGTCGTTGGCCTTGGGGATCAGCATCCCCAACTCTTTGATGCGGTCGTTGATGTTAAACCTTCGCCTTCTCTCGACTGCAGGTGAGAAGAGAGGGATGGAAGTGAGGAGGCAGCAGGAGCAGGGGAGGGCCCATGTCCCACAGCCACCGTGGTGCCCCAGCCCCTCTGGAGCTGGGGGGCTCAGGATGAGAGACTTCTGGAGCCAAACACCCTGTTCCACCTAAGGCCCAGCAGGTCTGACCTCCCCCCAGAAGGACAATGGGGTGTCTCCTGCACTGCATTTTGGAGAGACAGGAAAGAGGGAGCCATGCAGGGGGCTGGGGGCCTTCCTGAGGGTGAGGTGGGATGGGGGACCCAGCTGAGAGAAGGGAGGAATGAGGATGAAGAGTGATGGAGAAAGGACTCTGGGGTCAGGAGAGGGAAAGCGAGCACTGAACTCACTCAGGTTGTGATTGTCTTTCTTCTGGCGCTCCTTGGCCAAGGCTCGGCTCTCGGCGTCTGCAAGAGACCCACAACATCACCCAGAGGGGACAAGGCTGTGCCTCACCCCACAAGCATCCCATGCTGGCACTGGAGCCCCCAGGACCCCCAGAACTGCCCTCCCTGCCCGTGGGGCCAGGGCAGCCTCAGCCAGTTGTGGCACTCGCTGTCACCACCGCAGCTCTGGGGCAGGACGTACCTGTGAGTTCTCTCTTCTGGGTGAGGTCGGCAGGGCAGGAGCTGCTGGTGACACCGACGAGCGAGGCTGTCACCTGGGGGTCCCCACTATAGACATTCATGTGACTGCTGGACATGGGCAGCTGAAAACCAGAGGGACAGGCGGGTTACCTCCATCCAGGGCTGGGGATCGGGACCAAGCCCAGCCCCTTGACCTCTGGGACCTGAGTGCATAGCCCGGGCAGGTGGAATTGGCTTCCCAGGCCCTTAAAGCAGCAATAATCAGAGTAGCAAAGAAAACCGGACTTCAAAGGGCACAGCTGATCCCCTCCCACAGCCAACATCTAAAATAGGGCAGATGAATCACATCCGAGAAGGGCTCGGCAGGATGAATCCCACTGGGAGGCACAAGCTGCCATACGGATCTGACCCAGGAGACGGTGCTGCCCTGAGGAACCTTCTGGCTTGGAAACTACTCCCAGCACTCACATCCCCCCACACTGAAGTGGATGTCTGGTCCCTCCCCACGCCCCTCTCCCACCTCTCCAGCTCTTTAAAAGGATTCCAAACTGTTAGTAGATGGAAAGAAGCTGGAGAACTGGCTCTAGTGGAAGGAGGGAGATACTGCTGCCTCCAAGGATGAGGCTGGCTAGGGCTGGCACCCAGGCAGCACCGTGGGGATGTGGTGGAAGGTCCCCTCTGTGCCACCTCTGTCCTCGCTGCAAGCACAGGGCTGTGGGACCCCCCCAGCCTCCCTCCCTCCCTCAGCCCTGGCTCTGATCCCTTCCTACCACCCACCACTTACTGTGTTGGGCATGTGGACTTCAGGATTCATATAGCCCAAAACGTCATCCAGGCGCATGATGTCATCGATGACCTCATCAAACTGAAAGGAAAAGCAAAAGTGCCAATGGGCTTCTCTGCCCTTCCCAGCACCTTGTCCCCACCCCAGGCAGCATGGTGACACCCCCTCACCTCCCGCTCGGGGTTGGAGCCGATGTTGAGCATGGCCATGGGGCTGTTGGGAGCACTGTTGCCCGCCGAGGAGGACAGGACGTGGCTGGGCCGGACACCAGGGGATGCAGCAGGGGGTGGTTTGGGAGAGTGGCTGGCAGGGCTGACGTGGGCAGCGAACTTGTTCCCGTAGGTTTCAGAGAGATAAGCCTGAACCTTCTTGTCCCGTGACTTCTGCAGGTGGTACGTGGTGGGGTTTTCCAGGTAGGACTGGACCTGGGAGGACACAAACCATGAGGGACCCCGCGGGCTCTGCCATGCCCGGGCAGGGGGGACACCCCCAGCACGGTACCTTGAGGACCTCTCCAGGCACGGGCGGTGGCGACTGGAAGTGAACGGGGGTGTTGATGGCCGGGGAGGAGGCCACGGGCATCCGCTGCTGCTGCATGTAGTTCATCATCATCTGCTGCTGCACCCGCTCCCGCTCCGCCTCCTGCTGCGCCTGCTGCTTCATCAGCTCCATGCGCAGCCCGATGCGGGACGCCATGGTGCTCCGGGGCGGGGGGACACGGGCGCCCACCGGGCACGGAGCTCACCCTGAGAGGAGGACACGGCACGTCACAAGCCTGTTCTACAGGAGGGAAATAAGCCCAGGGAGGGAGGAGACATCCCGGAGCACCCACACCAGCCCTAAGCTAGGATGATCACCCCAATGCCATCCAGAAGGGTCTGTCCTCCTGCTGCAGCTTCCCACCACATCACCACTGACCCTGGGGGCAGGCGGGGACCCCGAGGAGCACAGGGAGCAGCCGGGACCCCAAACCTGGCGAGCCTGGACTCACGTACCGCGGGTTCAGCCGGAGCGCCCTTTGAGCCAACTTCCCAAACGCTGGAGCGACGGGAAGAGCCAGAGGCCGGGAGCGAAAGGGAAAGAGAAAGCAAGGCAAGAGCAGGAAGAAAAGGCCGGCGGGTGCCAGGAGCCAGTTTAACCCCAGCCCGGCTGTCCCAAAGCTCTGCTCTGGGGTGCCATGAACAAGGCTGGCTCTGTGCGGGGCACGCACGCGAGCGCAGGGGCAGGGGGGGCAGGAGAGGCCCCCACCCCACACAGACCAGCCCTTGTTCCCCCGTACAAAGGGGACGGCGCCCGCGGAGGGCGAGAGGATGCCGGGGCACAGGGAGCTGCCCTACCCACCATGGCAGCTTCCCACGCGGGGCTGGGATGCGGGAGATGCCATAAGGGATGGGGGTCTGGACCACGGCATGTGCAGGGTGGGAGGGATGCAGGGCACTGGACCCAAAGCCAAGCTGCCAGGGGAACAGGAGCCAAACACCCCAGGGCATCACCACAGGGATCTGTTTAAATGCAAGGTGTGATCACAGAGAGAGGGGCCAGGGCAGACACAGACTATCAGCACCGGGACACAGTGCCACACACTGTCCTGAGGGGTAATTCAATCAAGGCAGCACCGACAGCAACACGATTACACAGCTCAAGAGCAGCTATTGACCGGCGAGGGGAAGGGAATTAATTAGCCATGGTGGCCCGTCCGAAGGGGGATGGGAGCCAAAAGCCTGGGACAGCCATCCATTGGAGCTTCGTTAAGGTGGATGCTGCAAGCGGCCCTAAAGGAGGGCACAGGGGGCTGTTTGAGATGGGAAACAGCAGAGCTCTGTGGAAAAGACCCCAGAGACACCAGGCACAGCCTGCAGAGGGTGTCATGTGAAGGGTGCCAAGGTGTAGCCACCCATAACACAGCACCCACTCACCCCCAGTGGTCTCAGTCCCACCGCCCTGCCCTGCTGCAAGACCCCCCTTATAAAAAACAGGGTGGGGGAATCCAAAGCAGCCCCTCTCCCCCAGAAAGCTGCTGAGGATGAGGATGGGGAAGGGTGGCCAGAGCTGGGCCTGATAAGGAGAGGAGGAAAATTAGGTCAGGTTTAAAATAACTCCCTTGGTTCTGCTTGGCTTCCCCCCTGCTCCCCAAAACACCAAGCAGCTTCTGCTTTCACTCTGAGTCAGCCCTGACGGGACAGGATGGGGACCCAGCCGGCAGCACGGTGCAGGGCACCCCACCCCGAGGGACCATTCCCATCCTGGGGACACATCCCACCATCCTGTGATCCAGGGAGACAGACACAGAGCACATGGGATAGCAGCTCCATCCAGGATGCTTGTTATTCCTGGGAGGGTGCCCTGTGGTTCCCCTGCTGAGCTGGAGCCATCCCTGCATCAGTGGGAGCCCCAGACTGGTCTCTACTGGGAGGAGGTCCCAGTGAGGGTTCATCCCGATTCACAGGGAGGGAGGACAGTGGTGGGAGGCCCAGGTTGGGTGATTGAGCAACAGGAAGGGGATGGAGAGGCAGAAGAGGGGCTGAAGGGCAGGAAGCTGGAGGGAGGAGGGAAAAGGTCATGGTCCCTCTCCACACCCCAACTCCTTTTTCCTGTCTGGAGGACAGAGAACACAGGGCTGTCCAGGCTCCAGCCGTGCTCCATCACCACCCACCAGCCCCACAGCCGGGACAGCATGGGGCCGGAGCCAGGGAATGCATCTCCCTTCAAAATATCTCTGCTGCTACTTAGCAGCGAGGTTATTTCTAGACCTTTCTTGCTTTCCCTCTGGGGGTGTTATTTCATCAAGAACCCAGCATGCCAGCATGGCACTCAGCCAGAGTGATCCCCAGTGGCACCCAGAGCTGCCCCAACCCTCCCCAGTCCCCTTTGGGACTTCACACAGCCCCGAGCTGCCCCTCATCCCTGCAGTGACAGCCGGTGGCACAGGGTCGGCTGCTCAGCAACCGCTGGTACCTTCTGGAGTGACATCGGGTGCTGCTCCGCAACGCCAGGGGCCAGCCTGGGGACAGACCCACCTCTGAGAGCCAGCCTGGGGCACCCAGAGACACCTGGGGGGACAGAACACCTGGAACGGCAGCGCTGGACCCACTGCTGAGAGCTGGCACGGGTGACCCAGTGCCACCTGAAGCGACAGAACACCTGGAGCCACATGGCCATCCCCAGGCCCTGCAGCACCCCAGGGGCTCCTGCCCATGCCCACGGCTGTGCCCAGGTGTGGGTCAGCAATCAAAGCTGCCCTGAGGCAGTTTCCAGATTTAGCCCCTGCAGAGTGCAGGGATCACGTTACCCTCCCAGGGCGGGCATTCGGAGGTGGCACCCACGGTGGCACAGGCACAAACACTCCCTGCAAATGCCACACAGCTGCCCACCCCTCTGAAAGCAGGGAGAGATGCCCCACTCGGCTGAGAACCCCCAGACTCACTGCACGAGGAGCTCCTGCCCAGCCCCACTCCTGCCTGTGTTCATTTCCCAGTCAATCGTGGCTGTTTTATGTGTGGAAAAATCAATGGGCAGCCTCAGGCAGGAATGGGGACCCCCAGGGAAGGAGGGGGCTGGGGCCATCCACCCACCCAGCACCACTCTGGGCCAGTAACCGAGGGGCAGCAAAAAGGAAAGAGAGAAGAAAGAAGTGAAAATGGCTGTGCTTCTCACTACTGGCAGTGAGTGCTGGCCAAGCCTTCCCTTCCTTCCTTCCTTCCTCGTTTTTCATTTTCAAATGCCAGGGGGGTGGGGAGAGACCCGGGGGTGGCATGTGAGGGACACTGGGGTACCCCAGCCCAGGCAGGCACAGCTGGCTGGGTCCAGGCAGCCACAAACCCAGCTGTGTTTGCTCCGGACCAAGGAGCATCCACCCCAATATCACCGAGCTGCCATCCCACTGAGCACCCACAAAGCCACCCCATGGGTGTCCCCAGCCTGGGGACAGGCTCTGCTGCCACCCCGCTGTGTGGGAAGGGGCACGACAGGGCAGGGGTTACCTGGGTGCAGGATGGGGCTGGGGGACCCTCCGGTGCCAGGGCCAGCAGGTCGCAGCTCCTCTGTGCTCTGTGTTCCTCATTTTTGGGACCGTGGTTTTAACGTGGCAGCAGCCACGCGGGGTGCAGGGGGGGGAAGTTGCAAAAAGTCTCCAAACCTGCTTGTTTTTCTCGCTGCAGCACAGGAGTGAGCAACCAGGCTGAGAAAAAGCGTGGAAATAATGATGCTGCCACTGCCACTGGGCTCTCTGGGGTCCAGAGTCCACGCTGGGTCTGACCCATCGTGACTCTCAGGGGCTGCAGTGACACCCCAGTCTGCAAGTACAGAGGGGTAAAAGCTGTCCCTTGTCACTCCAGGGGATGTGGCATGCAGGGATCTCTCCCCTCCATGTGCCCAGGATGGATGCAGAGTAAGCACCTGCATTACAGGTGGAAAAGAGCCTGGAAAACAGGAGGCTTAGGGGTGACCTTGTGGTCTTCCAGTATCTGGAGGTGCCAACAAGAAAGAGGGAGACTATTTACAATGGTCTGGAGTGACAGGACAAGGAAGAATGGCTTCAAATTGACTGAGGTTTAGATGGGATTTTGGGGAAAAAACTCCTTGCTGTAAGGGTGGAGAGGCTCAGCAATGTGGCTGAGCCCTGCACAGCTGGGACCAGCCTGTGGCTGCCCCTCAGGTCATTCACCTGGGCTTGGCAAGGCCACCACAGTAGTGATTTATGCTGCGACAGGGCATCCAGAGTGTCAGGGCTTGGGTAACACTGGCACCCAGTGAGAAAGCAGCCAGGGGTTCTTCATCTCCATGGGAAAAGGGAGGTGGGCAGTGGGACAGGGTCTGACCTGAAGTGTTAGGAAGGGATTCCTCCCCACAAGGAGGGAAACCCAGCAGTAAGGCAACCTCCATCCTTGGAGACCCTGATCCTACACCAACATCAGCCACGCTTGAGGCTGAACCAGAGGCTCCAGAGTTCCCATCCAGCCTATGCCCCTCTGTGATGAGGCTGCAGCAGTGGGACAGAGGAGGCAAAGCCCCATTTCCAACCCCAGAGAGCCAGAGTGCCCTCCCCATCACCCCCCGAGCGGGCAGGAGATGTGTCAGGCAGGTGGATGGGCAGAGCCACCCCAGCCCTGGCCGGAGGCACTTTCCCCACCCGGGGATCACGCAGCCCTGAAAGGGAGAAGGAGCAGGCGGAGGGACTTGGCAGAGACACGCCGGGGTCAGTTGACAACACCAGCGAGAGACTGAGTCACCGGGACTGTTTTTAGCCCCGGCATCTCAGCAACGTGGACGGCGACGCTGTTAACAGGCCTTGGGTCAGAGGCCAAATGTTTTCCCTGCCCTGCGCTAAAACACCGCGCCTGGAAGTGGCCCAGGGATCTGGCACAGGAAAAACATTAACACAAGGCTGGAAGGCAGCATGACCCTGGCTACAGGGCTCCCCAAAATGTCCACAAAGGTCTGACCCACCAAGAACGTGTCAGGGACCCAGTGGAGAGAAAGACATCAGTCCCTGGGTATCACAGAGGGCTGAGCGTCCCTTATCACAGTGTCACTCAGAGGGTTGAATAAATGGGGTCCATAAAAAGCACCCCCAGTTCTGGTGGTGCCTAGGTATGTCCATGAGAGCCCACCTGTGAGTGGCAGCAGTTATGGCATCAATAATACCCAGCTTTGCTCCAATGTTTCTTCTTCACCCCAAAAAGCTTCTCTTTCCCCCCCAAAAAGCTGCTCTGCTCTGCACAGCTGAGGGATGGCATGTAGACTATCACACTAGCTGGATATAGCAGGCAGAGACTGGCACTCATGGGCCAGGTCCAGGTGCAGGGCTGGGAGAGGCAGGGGGACCCTTGGGATCCCACCACGGTGGGGACAGCCCCTGCCTCCAAACCTGAGCAAAATCCCGTCCTGCAGAGTGGCTGGAGCAGAGCAGGAGCCCTGATTGAAACATCACTGTCCAACTGACCGTGCGGGGAATTCACAGCCCCTGCCGGCAGCCCCTGGCCCCCCTCCTGCCCCCCCAACAGCAGCAATTAAAAATAAAAGTGTGAACAGGCAGGAGGACGGGGCTGAGCCAGCGGTGGCTGCACCACCCCGGGCTCGCTGATTAATCAGCCCCGTATCATGCCCGCCTTGCAGGGAGGCAGGAGGGGAGTGGGGTGACCTTGGAGGGGCCAGCGGGGACGGACAGGCTCCACATCCCACTCCACATCCTGCTCCCATCCCACTCCACGTCCTGCTCACCTCAGCAAAGGAGGCAGCCAGGCCCCAAAGCAAACCCCGTCCTCCCCCAGTTTGGGGTGACTCCAGGCAACTTGGGTGTTGGCTTTTTTAAATAACCGCATAAATGAGCAATAAGGGGAACTGGCAGGACAGCACATCCCGGCCCCCAGTCTGGATCCAGCAGGCCAGATAATGCACCACGGTGCTGGGATTTAGAGCCACCACACGCCCCAAAATCCCCAAAACCATCCTGGACAGTTGGGATGCTCAGCCAGACCAGCCCTTGAGCTCCATGCACCCCAAGTTCATGGTGCCACTTGCCACGAGCACAAGGTGCAAGGTGACAGTGGCCACTCCAGTGCTGGAGGCACTCCTAGCACCGCCTCCATCCCTCCTCCCTCCCTGCACCCCCGTGCTGCTGGAAGGAGGTAATATTTATAAATACGCCGTGTCCAGCCCCCAGGGCCCGACCTGGAGGCTCGGCAGAGGCAGAGCTCATGTAACCGTACCGTGCCCGGCAGCCCCGACACCGTGGCTGCCCTGGCCATGGGAGACACAGCTGTTCCCATTCCCCAAGAATAAACAAGTTGGGGACAGCCCGTGACTTGCCCTCCCAAACCTCCCCAGGGCTTGTCCCGCTGCCATCCCACCCCAGCAGCACCTCTCATGCCCAGGGAGCACCCGGCCACCGCCACTTACCCACCGAGGAGAGGCTTCTGTTCTCCCCTCCTTCACCCCCGGCTCAGCCTGGCACTTTTCCTGCTCCGTGAAGGTCAAACTGGTCTCTCAGGAGCCCCCACTGCCAACCCAGCCCCTGCCCTGGCACCGCGCCGGTGCAACCGGGTCGGGTCCCAGCTGCGGGCGCTGCCGCCTCCCCGGCACACGTTATGCCAGTTTGACCACGAAGGAGCCCAGAGGTTTTTCCCACCAGGCTGGGATTTCTCCAGACGAGCCCTTCGCCTGCCTGGAGCGTTCCCTGAGGAGCTGCAGGGCCGGGGCTGAGCATGGCACCCACCCTGCTGCAGATAAGGCAGGAGCTGCAGCCAGCGCCAAGCCCGCTGGCACCAGCTCCCTCCTCCCCTGGGCTGTGCGATCCAGGAGCAGGGAATCACTCCCTGTGTGCTGGGTGGCTGCAGACCCCTCATTTCCCCCTCAAAATCCCCCACCCCACTGCGATTCCCCCAAAATCCCAAGGATACAGCCTGGCCAAGAGCCAGCGCTGCTGCCCTCGCTTGTCCCCGAGGCTCCCAAAACTCCCCTGCCACACTGGGCATTTCAGGTTTATCCGGAAAGAAAGTTGCACCCATTTAACTGGAGCGGATTTAAGCAAAGCACAGGGTGTGGGGAGTTAGTTTGGAGCTGAATGCACTCGTAGGAAGGGTGACAAAACCGCAGCAGCAATTCTTAGAAGAGACTTTAAAGATAAGATGGCACAACCTCCTTGGAAAGGCTGTAGGGACTGTGGGGATGTGTCACTGAAAGACCTTGAACCCTTGGTGCAGGTGAGCCCATTCAGGTGAACCCACCCACCATGTGCTGCAGATCCCTTGGGTTTCTCATCCCATGCTCCTCCTCCAGCCCTGGAGAACTGACCTCTCCAAAACACCTCCCAAGCCACCCCTGCACCTCCACCTAGCTCATGGGTGTCCCTGGAAGGTGAGGAGCAGGACACGGATCTCATCCTGGAGCACAGGGTTCGGCACCCTGGACTCCTGGGCTGGCCATGTCGTGGGACCCCATGCATGAGAATCCACAGGGAAAACCCACTCTGACCGAAAGCCAAGTGCCAGGCAGAGGAACACGACCTTGGAGTGAACTGGGGGGAACCACTGGGGCTCCTTGTTTATGTACCAGTGGGGGAAATAAAAAGATGGGCAGGTATTTCCTCCGTGCTCAGGAAGAGATCCTCCCTTTCACCCTTCCAAGGGCAATGACCATGGCTGGCCCTGGGATTTGCTGCATCCCATCCACCTCCACACCGGGACCACACCACAGCTCAAAGAAGCCCAAGTGGTGCTTTCCTGGGCTCACCAGAGGTGATGCCACTGTGGAAAGGCCACCACAGGATGCTCGGAGGGCTGGAGGCAACGTGGCACAGCGTGGTGACTGGCACACTTAGCACCTCTGAGCCTCCTCTGCTCTTTAACAGGGGTGTAAAACACTCAGTGTTGGATCCCTGGGATCCTCCTGGGATCCCCAAGAACCTCCCACAGCAAGCAAGGAGTCCTGGAAGTTGTCATGAAACAGCTACCACGGGTCACCACCAGCACAGGCTGCCACGGGGATGTGTCAGCAGCACGGTGGCACTGCCAGGCTGCAGTCCCACACCCAGGACCCTGCTGCTTCCAGTTCCTCTTTGTCTGGGAAGAGGGATAACCCCACGCAGGGGAATTACGAAACAGCTCCCTGTGGCCAAGTCAGCTCGAGGTGCCCCCAAAAAACACCCCACGAACTCCAGCTGTCCCCAGGGATGGAGCACAGAGGTGACAGGGACACGCCAGCTCCATCCCTGTCTGCACCCCAGGAAAGGAGAAACAGCAACCCAGGGACGAGATCCCCTCTGTGCCATCACAACATCAAGCCCCCAGCACCCCACGTTGTGGGAAGAGCCACAGGCTGTTTCTACCCTCAGCACAGGTGGGTTTTTTGGGGGGACACCCCAGCGTGGCCCTCCCCAGCCCCATTTCCCCGCAGGGCTGTTTTTCCCCGGGGGGGTTTGTGCCACCCCACCCTCAGCCCCGGGAATGTCCCCCTGCTCTGATGATTCATCCCTTGGTCCCACGGGGCTTTTCCCCTTCCCCTGGCACTGCCAAAGCCCAGCAGGCAGGGCAGCCTGCTCATGGCACAGGCGGTGCTGGGACAGGGGAGGGGACCAGCAACACACGTGCCCTAAACCCGGCGCCGCCGAGCGTGGAAAAAGCAATAAAAGCGCTGGCTGGGAGTCACAGCTCCATCCCAAACACCCGGATGCTGGATGGCCCCGCCAGCTCCACCCCGGAGCGGTTTCCTACTGATAATGCCGGGCAGGGCCGGCATCCCACGGAAAACACGCACGGGGGGCGGCATCCCTCGGGGGGCGACGGCATCCCTCGGGGGGGACAGACCCGGCATCCCTCGGGGGGCAGAGTACCTAGGGGGGCAGCTCCCCTCGGGGGGCAGCATCCTTCGGGGGGCAGACCCAGCATCCCTCGGGGGGACAGAGTCCCTCGGGGGGGACAGACCCGCCATCCCTCGGGGGGTCAGAGCCCCAGACCCGGCATCCCTCGGGGGGGCGACAGACCCAGCATCCTTCGGGGGGCAGACCCAGCATCCCTCGGGGGGCAGAGTCCCTCGGGGGAGGGGGACAGACCCGCCATCCCTGGGCAAACACCCTGCCCTCCTTGCCCACCACGTGCCGGTGCCACCCACACCCCGAGCCTTCCCAGCCCCAATTCCCGGCGGCCCCAGCATGGCTCTTCCCTGCCGGGGGATGGGATGGGATGGGAAGGGAAGGGCAGGCTCGGCACCCCCGGCTGGGGCAAACCAGCCCCATTGCCCTGCCCGGGCCGAGCATGAAGCCGAGAAACATGGCAGGGAAGTAGAGAGAAGGGGATGGAATAAAAAATCCCCCCCTGCCCGCCCTGCCGGGCTGTGTTATATAAAACACAAACTCCCCCCGTGCCCCAAGGGCGTCGGGATTCCTGGAAACTGGCCCTGCCTTCCCCGGACTCGCACCGCTTATTTATTTACCTTAGAAGAGCACAATAACCACCAGATTGTCACTGCTGTGCTTGGTTTTGTTGTTGTTTTTTTTTTGGTTTTAAGGAAATTTCCCCATCATCTGACTCGCCGGAGCTCTGGAGGACACGGGGGGCTGGCGTAATCCTTCCTGCCTCGCAATTAATTCATGGTCATCATTAAGCGGCGGGTGTGGGGTGGGGGCGGCCCCTCCTGTGCCCCCCAAATTCCCCGGGGTGCGGGGGGGGGGAGGTGGGCTATTGGTGACCCCCTAAAACCCGTGTGACCCCCCCAGGCTCTGCACACCCCAAAAGCAGCAGGGCTGGATATGGGGGGGGTCCCACCCTGTGCCCCCCACCCGGGGGTGTCCGTGTGTCCCCCCCGGTGTCCCGGAGCATCCTCGCCCCCTCCCCACGCGGGGGGTGCGGGATTGGGGGGGGTCCCGCTGGCAAAGGCGACCCCGCCAGGTCCCCCCTCGGGCTGCCGGGGGTCCCGCAGCCCCCTGCCCCCCCGGATTTGGGGAGGGGGCAGCGGGATGAGCCGCCCGAGACCCCCCAGACCCCGCCGGGGTCGGGGTGGGGGGGGCGGTGTTATTTACGGCAAAACACGGGGGAAAAGGGAAACTACGAGCTCAGAGCGCGCCGCGACGGGGCGGGCGGACCCCAAAGACCCCCGAGACCCCCGCCCGAGGGGGGCTCCGAGCAGGGGGGACCCTTCCCCGGGACCCCCCGGGACCCCCGCCCGGCACTCACCCGGGCAGGCAACCAGGGGCTCGGATCGGCTCGGTTTGGAT